>WYDI02110703.1:35169-296331 GCA_009867235.2 Psittacus erithacus | reverse complement strand
GCTCATGTTCATTTTCTCATCGACCAACACCCCTAAGCCCTTCTCCACAGGGCTGCTCTGAATCTCTTCTCTGTCCAACCTGTGAGAAGCTGAAATACATCTACCTAACAGGATTCAGGTCGGGTGCTCTGAGCAACAAATATTTCAATGCTACTAATTTATTGTCCTTAGAAAATATCTAATGGCTGATTGTTCATGAACATTTAAAAGAGTTTCCTATATGGCAATTCATTCTCCTCCTGACAGAGTATCAATCCAGCCCTTCTGTCAGCTCCTGTGCCAGTTTAGTTACTACCACAGTTACTGCTACGGCAGTAAAATTTATTGAACAAGCATTTTTACTCTGCAAGGTGGAAATGAAGTGCTGTGTCCATCCTAAAAAACATGCTGTAACTGTCTTAGGAGGTGAAGAGCTTTAACATTTACGGAGCTGCAGACTGTATTTTCTGCATTGGGTGATAGGAATGACAACCAAAAAGGAAAAATTCATAGAACAAGCAGGAAAGAAAAAATAATTGGGTGTTTTTCCGGCTCTCCCTAATCATTGCTTGTTATTCTGGCCATACAAATCACTTCCTGCTCCTGGCTAGTATAAAAGTAGATGTGAGTTCGGTGGGTTTCTCCCTCTCTGCTTTCACTCACACTGTCCTTGATAGGTGCTGTGCAAGCCCTGCAAGGCAGCCGGATAAATCCACGTGTATGAAATGATACGGCTGCAGAGCAGAGGCTTTCTGATGGAGGTCTGTTCTGCTCCCAAGGCCAGGTGCTTGCTTTGTGTCCTAACACATACTGCCATAGTTGCCAGCTCTGCTGCGGATGTGCTGCTGTTACAGACATAGAAAGGAGAAGTGGTGGCGTTTGGCAGCTGTTGTTGCATTAGTTTTCCATTAACTATCAAGAATAACATGTGATGCATTCCTATACCCCTTTAGCTGTCGAAGGTATTAAAATGCCCAACACCATCTGACTGGGAATGTTGAAAGGCAGTGGTGGGAACACAGGTCACATTAAGCAATGAGGAAGCCAAGGGATGAGCTGGTATCTTAAGAGGGTGTCGTTTATAAGGCACAAAGGAGTCTAAGTGAGCACAAGGGAGGCTATGACCCTGAGCACTGAATCATGTACTTCTCTTTAAGCAGTTAGTAATTTAGTTACAAATAAATTCATTGGCAACAATATTTTTGACCAACTCTTTTCCGTGTCTAATGCTCCCTAGATAAAAAATAGAAGTGATAATATCAGCTTGCCAGTTGTTGAGGCTTACAGGCTAAACATTTGCAGAGTGCTTTGAGATAGGAACGTAGGAAACAGGCCCAAAGGGGACTCCAAGGGTACCAAATCTCATAGGCACATCCTCTGCTTAATATCTTTGATAAATTTAGCAAGCTCCATCCTGAAACCTGTTAAATTTCTCACCCCTAGTATTCTGGCTGGCAAACTATTCCCAAATGTTACCTTTCTGAGGATTAAAAGCAGGGCTGATAGCATGGGCAAATGATGAGAGGAAGAAAAGCCAATTAAAAAAAATTATCTATTGCATTACGAGCCAAAAAGAGCAAGTGTACTCTGAGCAGTCCATTTGCTTCCTGCCTGGCTCTGGGCACCGTACCCTCATTCTCCACCATCATTATGCCACTGTTCTCCCTCCCTTGCTATTTCCAGGCATTATCCCCCCATTACTCCTTTCTGCTGTCTCCAGGCACCATTTTCTCCCCATTCTTCCGTTCTTCTTTCTACCAATTTTTGGGTCCTCTCTTCCTCCACCACCTGATTTTGAATATAAGAAAACCCGTCTCCCCACAGAACACTAGAACATGGGCATTTACCCTGTTGCGCCGAGCTCCTGGCACCCTGTTAGCACCCATCCCCATCTCAGGCTGGTGCTAGGAAAGCCTCTGGCTGCAGAGAAGACCACCTACGTTTGATTTTCTTCCTTTCATGACAGCTGATGAAATGACCTGTATGAAGAAAATGGGGAGCCTGATGGAGGACTATGCAGAGGGTGGTTGTACTATCAGCCCCATGCTCCCGAAAGCTGGCAATAACCTCCAGGGCAGGATGGTGACTGAGCCAGCATGGGGAGCCACAAAAGCAGGAAGTCAACACCACAGTAATAAATCATTATTTTTCATCTCTTTTCAGTCATGATTTCCTCAGATGACAAATTGCTTTGGTTAAACATTTTAAAATTGAGGCCTATTTCTGTGCAGCTGTCATGATCTACCTGACATTCACATCCCAAGGTGGAGAGAGGACCTGGGTTTGGATACCATCCATCAATGACAATTCACACCACTGTGTGAAAGGGCAATGCGTGGAGGAAGAAGAGGGAGGGAATGGGAGGTGCTGAGGGCTGGTAAATAGCATACAGAAACTTCTTTTTCATTTGCCAGCTCAAAAACAACTCCTGCTTGCTGTGGCCCAAAGCCATTTCCTGTTCAGTGTAATGACTTTGGTCGCTGCTCTGAACTTACGAGACAGGTGACCAAAAACATCAGCAGCAAAGTCTCTGAACACAAAGCAGTCATTGCTAACAGCAGCTATCCATCTTAGTCTTCATTTTCCCCTGGAGGCAGATCCCAGTAATCAGCAGGACCCCAAATCTGCTTCCACCTCTTTGTGACCATCATCAGAGGGAGTGAAATCCAGATGATGCATTGTGTACTGCTTTGCACACAACACCTTTACCTCCACCTGATGAGCTCCAAACTGGCAGTCAAGAGCAATGACCCCACAGATTATTTCTGAGTCAAACAGCAGTGCTGGCAATGCTGATGAATGTTTCAGGATAACTAACTTCCTCCTCATCTGTAATTCCTCTGTACCTCATAGTCTGCTCATGTGGAAATGGCTTAACGCTAGATTCAAACAGCACTTCTTTCGCAGACTAACTTTGACTGGTATTTGTCCTTGTTATGGCATGTATCCATGTGAAAGAAAAAGCATGTGGAGGGTAATGGAGCAGAAGGACAGAAGGTCATCATTATTTTTTAAGTTGCTTTGGGGATTCTGAAGAAATCACTTCCAAGTGTCAATTATGTAGTGTTCCGATGTGGCTGCCTTGCGGAAAGGAGTTTGGCTCCACCACACCTTCCCCTCCTTCAGCTTGCTTTCACCTGAATTTTAATGATCTAAAAGACCCTCCAAGCTTGGGAAAGATAAAACCAACAGCATGTTTGATAGGGAAAGATGGCTCAGGGTGACCCCGAGTGCTGTCCTTTCTGGATGAAAAGTGTCGAATGGAAAGTTTTTCAGTTTGTGGATCTCTCCCCAAAATGAATTTGATTTTCTGTTGTTTCCATTTGTTTCTGATTTCAGTAAAAATCAGCTCACACAATCAGGCCAAGACAAGGAGATGGATCCAGCCTGATTTTGGCCACAGAACACCACCGCCCAACAGAGTTGTAATGAGTGATCTCATTCCAGCAGCCCAGGTCAGCTGCTCCATAAATAGGAGATGATGAGTACTGAATCTATCACCTCTACCAACACAACCATACCAGTCCTTAAAACCTTGCTGGCTAAAACGGTGGTGTGCAAAGGGACAGAGGTCTTCAAGAGATGAAAAGACGTTTCGTCCCCACCAGAAAGCAGCTGATAATGAAACAGGAAAGCACAGCCCACACCACACTGAACATCTGCATTCAGGTTTTAACTTCTCCATCCCCTTAGAGTCCTGACTTAGTTAATTGTCCAAAGGCAGATAAAAACTTATGCCTTCTTTTATTATGTCCATGAGCTGTTGGTAGCAAGGAGAGCCTGAATCTTGCAAACTCTGGTGTTCTCTCTGACTTGAGGAGTTTGGCTGCTGAAGTTTCTTACAACTGCATTTAATTCTAGCCCACAAGAGGCAAGAGCAGAGGCAAGAGGTAAAAGAAGTTGCTTTGCTGTTTCAGATGATGGGGAACCGGTCAAACAGCCTGTGATCCTATCCAGACCTCTGCAGGGAAGATGCTGCCTGCGCAGGGCTCGGTGCTGTCCTGCTTATTCAGTGGGATGATTTCTATTAACTTGAATCGTGTATGATCTCAAATCAGTTGGGAATAACCTGTGAGAATCTCTTTCAATAACAGCCTTTCAATAAAGACCTTTCCCAGCTTTTTATAAATCGAAATACCCTGGAATCATAAAGCAAAACCCTCATCTTGGAGGTAACTGATAGAAATGTAATTTTTTTCTTCGCTGCCAAAAAGAGTGAAACTCTCTGGCTGCTATGATATTTAATGTTTTTCTTAGCACTGAAACTCCTGCAGATGCATGATTAGATAGAAATCTCGGCTACTGGTAAGAAGAAGAAGTGCGTTTTTAGCCAGCAGGATTGCACAGGAAAGCTTGAATTCAGTGTTAGAGCTTAAGAAGAAGGCACATTAAAATGAACTAAAATACAATGCTTTTTCGGAATCTCATGCTTTGGGGATTGTAAATTCCAGCAATGGTTCATCAGTAAAACTTTGGGAGATTCTCAGTTGGAATATCTTCTGTGCCAGGATCACAAAGGGCTAGGATTTAATCTACATAGGTCATTTTTTTTTGGGGGGGTGGGATTGAGCTAATGTGTACCCTCCGTAACCAGTGCTATTGCATTTGGTTAACTTTGTTTCCTGTTAATAAGGGAATCAGACAAAGGTGCTGAGAGCTGGATCATTAGATCCCAAGTCTTCTGCACCATAATGTGCCTCCCCACCAGAGGGTTGTCAACCTGTGGTCGTTAAAGATCCAAAATCTTATCTCTATTTCTTTACGCTGGGTTACAGGTTCTGTGTGAATAAGTAAGAACCTGTAAATCCAAGAGACTCGTTTGAGAGGCTGAGTAACTACCAGAGCTTTGAATCAATCCGACACTGAACCAAACCAATAAAGAATGGGTAACAGAATTCTGCTCACTCCTATATAATATCAGTTTAAGAATTAACTCAATCAAGGGAAATAGGAAACAAAATCCTTAACAGTTCATTCCAGAGCTACTTTTACAAAACATGAGTCTTGTCATTTATTTGCCTTGTCCTTGATAAATACTCACAAAAGAAAGGAAGACTTTACAGCAGAAAATATCAATAATGTCATAAGGGAGTCAGGCAAAATTGGTTTGTCTATTTACAAATCAATACATAAAATCCTCCATAAAGCTGGTACTGATTTGACTTTGATGCCTGAGCATTACTGCAGGCATAAAGAGTTGTTCTTCGCAAGGTGTAGCGGCACAAAGCAACAAAGCTGGTGTTAGCTTTCTGTATTTCTATATGCATGCTTATGTCAGTGCAAGCCATGTGATTTCATCAAGGTCATGGGCTGTGAAGGGCACACCATACTGGGAATTCCACATGGATATGCTTCCTCTGTGATTCAGGGACCTCCTGAGACTTTCCTCGCCTGTCAGAACGCTCCTGACATTTAGTTGCCCTGTGCTATCAGACAACTTGATTGCAATATTTCCATCAATAATTCCCAGAGGAGGAGTCCTCTGGGACTCCTGTGTGGGAAAGGCAGCCCTTCCTGCCCCTTTGCACTGCTCTGATTACCGTACGGAATGAAATAGGAGAGCTCAGGCCCTCCTGGCGTCAGCATTCCCTGGAATATTGGCAGGGTTTTATATGATGTTGTTTTCTCCACTGCTGGGCAGATCCAGCATGTATTCCCTGAGAATAAGTGGAAAAGGCTGTGCAGGCTCCACTGGGACAAATGAGGTGATATCAGGACATTTCCATCAAAACACAGTGAATATATTATCTGTAAACTCTATTTCCACCTCCTTCAGGGAAGGTCAAGATCTGTCCCAGGGAAAAGGGATGCTTTTATATCCATGCGAAACCTTACCAGGGAAAAGCTGCCCAGAAGCCCAAGTGCATTCCTTGAATAATAATCAGGAACCTGAAATGTTGCTCAGGAAGAGAGCAAGGGAAGATGCGGAGGGAGAAGTGGTACCTTTCATTAAATTAGCCAAGCAGCCCTGTGGCGGTATAACAGAAGAACAGAAAAAAGACTCTCTGAGCCTTTCTGCAGGGCTGAGACCAAGATGGCAAACTAGATAAACACAATCACTAAACACAGCCAGGGCCCCAGGCATCATTTTGAAAGCTACAATTAGAGAAATATTGCCGTTAATTTGGGAACATCATTTGCAGGATGTAAGATCAACCCCAAGAAATCAGTGATAGAAAAACCGATTGGATAGAAATTCCATAAAATAGGGGTCAGCACCTTTCCTATTTTCTCCATCAGGATTTAAAGGCATAAACTCTGGGATATAAAGGCCAGCAGCAAGGAAGAATGTATTTTTTTTCCCTCAGCCAGCAGTAAACAACACACATCTTTCAGAAAATGAGACGCGTCCCAAGGAATTTGAGATGGATCATTGCCTTTTATGAAACATTAGAAGTGTCTGGAAGTTAACAGTGGAAATTAGAATGCAGAGGATAGACAGACCACAGAAAAACATCATTATGTGCAAGGTATTAACTTTCCTTCCACAGAGGGGATAACAGCATCATTCGGTAGGTAAGCAGTTGGGAATCCAAATAGGAGACCAAATCCACCTTGGATTATTTTTATTGAACAAGAAGAAATTTGCTGTAATGTCCTGTATTCCTCCATTCCTGCCTAGAGGAAAGTTTCTCCCTAA
Organism: Psittacus erithacus; assembly: GCA_009867235.2. Lineage (NCBI taxonomy): Eukaryota > Metazoa > Chordata > Aves > Psittaciformes > Psittacidae > Psittacus > Psittacus erithacus. Next base: position 289,712 of record WYDI02110703.1, on the reverse strand, counting down.
ACAAGCAGATGAAAATATTCTGAGAGAGGTCACAAAGGAGCTTAGAGCAATGAGCAAAAATCAGATAGGCAGTGTAAACATGAATTTGTGTCTGCCTGTTCCCCCCATTCAGGGAGGGATAAGCTGGGAAGAGCATGGTTTATTTGCCAAAGAAACAGACTCATAAAGGGAATGGGGACAAAACTGCTTTAAATCTCTTTGTTGCCTTTTGTGCAATGAATTTCTTAACACAAAGATATAAAACTTAAAAATCGCGCATTCTAGAATGCTATCACATTACTATTTCCAGCAGCAGCAGTGTCTTCAGATGCCTTTGTTCTCCATATCTCCACCTCTTTGTGTGCTTTTCATTTACTGTCTTCTACTTGTTGGTTAACAAATCACAGAGTTACATGTATGAGGATGACTGGATCTCTGAGAAAGGACTTGTGATGAGCAGAATTGATGCTGGTGCTTTGTCCTACAAGGTACTTCCTAGACAGTTTGTGCCACAACATGGACAGCCTTTGCAAGGCTTAGATGTTGCTGTTGTACAATGCCGGGGTTGGTGGCTACAAGAAGCATAGCTTGAAGGTGAATGCAGTTTAGGAGGCATGTCACCACTCTGCCCTGGTGGCACAGTGAAGGGGGTGGTAGATGGCAGTGTGAACCAACCACCATGGTATAACTTCTCAACCCGGTTTTGCTGCTGAATTGGAAGTGTGAATAACCATGCCCTGAATCCAGAAGCAAGAACTTGATGGTTTCAGGTCACCTACTTTCTGAGACCACCCACCCCTGTTCTCACAGTGAAGAAGCTGTGGCGTCTAAATTGGACACATCTTGAGTGCAGTCTAACTGTTGCAGGAGATGGCCTGAATCTGGCCCTCAGTTTTGCTGTGTTGCCATTCCTAGGCGAGCAGCAGAGTTGCTGCTGCCGCTTCTGCCAGAGGCTATGGGCTTCTAGGGCAGCAGCAGCCCCATCTCCCTGCTCCTCTTGTGGGACCTGATTTCAGCTGGCTGCCAGCGTGCTGCCATGTCCCAGTCTCTCACTGTCCCCTTTGTGCCTGTCTATCCAGGAGGTTTATCAGATGGTTTGCAGTAACCTGGCATTTGTACTGACAGTGAAACATGCAAACAACAAATATTTGGAGGAGAGCAAAATATTTTTCTCAAGGTCTAAGTGCTTGAAGTGCTGAAGACCAATAAAAACTATTTTAATCTATCTCTAATCTGTATGACATGTACTGAAAAGAGATCAAACGCACCAGCCACAGAACTTGGGCATGGCTTTATTTTTCATTTCAAATCACAATATAACCAGCTTTAAGGGAAGGAGAATCACTAAAAACAGTTTCTGGGGACAAAGTGCATTGCATATTGCTCAGCTGTGGTTTAGAGGTTTGCTCCCTTTTCCTTTCTCCATTCATTGCTAAGTTGTGTCTTCCTTGCTGGTAGTTAGCAATAAACTAACACCTCAGGGATGGAGGGAATGGTTGAAAACCCATGAAAGCCTTTGAAAGCCTTGACTCACCACCAGTAAACCCCCTTCCACTGCCGCTGAATATCTCCTTGCATTTGAATATTGGATGGAATCTGGTTGAACTCAAATGAAACTGTGGCTGGGAGAGGAATAACGCTACGGCAATCTATAGTAACAATCTGAAACCGTGCCATTTGCAGCAACGGCACTGAATTACTCACTGCATGTTGCTGCCACATTGTTAATGACACCACTGAAATACACAGAGCCTATTAATGACAGGGAAAAGCCTGCAGGGAGCTGAGCACCCGTGGTTTCCAGAGGCCATCAACTCGCATCCTCTGTACCAGATGTAGAAGTTTCCTCTCAGCCTCCAGCACATGGGGATTGCTATCTCTTCGCATTCCCCACATGAGAAGCTCATAGGACCCCTCTCTAACCCATTCCAGTGTGCAATGACCGGGATCATAAAATGACTGGTACTCCTGCAAGCGGCATACCCAGGGAGAGATGGAAAGCGAGGATCTCCTCTCTGATGCTTTCTGAAATGACTTTGCCTCTAAACCTCTAATCCCTCTGCGACTAAACAGTTTCATTCTCCTAAACTTTGAGAGCTTTTTCTTCCTGCTCTCTCACTATCGCACAGCTTCCAAAACCAAAGAAAGATCAGTTACAGGCTTCCTTGCAAAAAAACCAAAGCAAGAAAAGCTCACCTGGTTTAATGGAAGATGCCAAGATTAAACCTGGAGCTAAAGCTGACCCAGAGGTCATCTCTGAACTCCTGCAGTGGCTGAAGATGTTCATCATTCATTTTTAAGTATAGGAGATGCTACAGAGGTCACATAACTAGAGGAAAGCACAACTGGTAAGGAGAAAAATGCTACCAAAGTTCTTCCTCAATGCAAAGAGGAGCCAAAAGAGAAGGGTAATCACATCTTTTGGGCGGCTGGCCTCACTCCAAGGGAAAAAGAGATGATAGGTGTTACCACTTCCTCCAGCACTGCTAGAGGGGTACTGGCAGGGAGAAGAAAGCAGAAAGCCTGAAAGCTCACCTTGATCTTGAGTAATTGCATTTCCATTAAGTGATGCATCTTGCCGTCCCATGTCTCACAGGTGCTCCCATCTGTGCTTGCTGCCTGAGCGCTTGATTCCACCCCCCTCCCAGAGTGGTTGTACAGGCCCTTTCAAAAACCTTTTGCCAAACTGACTGCAAGGAGCCTTTTATTTTCTTCTTCCCATCTCCCTTCAGTGTTTAGCCCCGCTAGTTAAACTGGTGAGCAGCAGCTGCTATGGGAGCCTGTTTCCTTTTGTTTTTAATTAACAGCACTGTAAATAGTGATTCTATGATCTATGATTCTATGATTCTAAATAGCTGTAGTGAGTTTTCCACTTCAGCTTTACCTGAATGCAGGAGAGTATGAAACCACTGCAGCAAAAGCCTAAAGGGAGATCTCACATGGCAGAGATTGTGCCATACCTGGAGAAGAAGCCTACCTGCCGCAGGATCTGAGATGAGGCAGGTCCTGGTCTAAGCTGGTCTGGCTATTTGGGCACTGCTTTCTGACAGCTGAGACCTACCATCATATCCAAAGAATGACATTTTTGCCAACAGTGAACATTTAAATCCAAATTATGTAAAGGCTTTATTAATTTAAAGAGTCCATCAGTGGACCAGATTCTGAGAAACAGCATTCATTCTGGACTTGTAACACGGCTTGGGATGCCATGTAAGATGTTTATTCAAGCTTGGCCTTTGAAAAGGGATCACCGAGCCCCTGTCCCAGGGTATTTCTATTTGCTTTCAATTGCAAATGAACGCTGTACAGGGACTTGATCTCCAGTTTGTCTTGCAGAAATTTATTTATCACTTAATAACACCCTTGCTGCGATGGGGCAAGAGGAGACAGAACCTGAGCCATAGCTCTATTGTGCTGTCAGTATAAATTAGAGCTAAAGATGTTACTCTCTAACCACAAGCTTTGGGGTTTCTGGGTTTTTTACAAGTGCAATTTTCAGCTGACAAAAGGCTTTTTGCACGACAGATTCTTTCCTGTTTAGGGTTTCATCCCACACAGTTTTTGCAGCCTTGCTGCCCTCTGAATCTCCTGCAGGCAGCAGCATTCAGGGGATGGGATCAGACTACAGCAAAGACAGCGTCTGCCTTCTGTTCTGTCAATTGCAGCGTGCAGCTATTGGTGACAATTACAGGGAAAAGGCTCATTGATTTATGCTCCACTTTGTGAAAAAAAAAAACCCTGAGGCTTCAATAAGACTCAGGGAAAGGAAAAACGCCTCCAAACTAAGAATTCTTTTCCATTTCATCTGTTATTAGAGAGGGGAGAGCTGACTTCAGGTGTCTGTGAGACACATGGAGCTCTAAGGCAGAGTTAAGTCTGAAGAAGCAGCTTTACATCTAAAGTGCAGACTGTCTTATTTTTACTAGGATCTCACCCCAAGGTGGGTAGCTGAAATGTGGTTTATGAGCAGTGGGCTACCTAAAAAGGAGGCCAAGTCTAGCTCAGGGATTTTCCATGGCTCGGACCCTTGTCTCTTTTTATGCTGCAGCTTGCTGTTAACTTCAGTTTTATCTTTTACGTTCAGCGTCTGAGAAGCTCACGTGAGCTATAGACTCAATAATCCCTGATTTCACCCAGCCCAGGGTAACTCCTTTGGCATAAACAGGAAAAAGGACCCCAAACTCTATGAAATAATATAAACCAGGGCTTATGTGGTTAATTTACTGTAGCATAGATTCACAGAGGAGAGAAAGATATATTTATAAGTTAACATTTTTTATACACACACATGCATATATATACTCATTAACTTGCTAAAATGTATATTGGGAGCATTTAATACATTCTTCAACAGCTGAGAAATTTCTGTTCAGCTCACGAATTCATCACCACGGTGAGCGATAACGAGCCTTGTGCTGTAGGATGCGGCTGCTGCTGAAGGAGAGACTAGAAATCCATGCTTTTCCTGATATTAAGGTTAGACCAAGAATGGGAAAAATAAGTTAACCCTTGTCATTTTTGCTAATTATGCCTATAATGAACCATGCTAAAATTAGAAAGGTAAAAGCGCTTTAAGCAGCAGCCAAAACGTGGGGCTGAAATACTTTATTACTATTAACCAAAGAAGAACTAGTACAAATCAAAGCTTTCCCAACATTTTGTTAGACCTTTCATACTCACAGCCTTTTCGGTTTGGGAGAACAGAGCAACAAAATCTTGGGGAAATCTTCCAGTCTCTTCTAGGAAAATATCATAGAATTTACATCTTCATTTACCATTATTTCACAGTACATTTGGGATACGTTATTCCACTGGTTAGCCAATTCATTTGCAGTAACATCATTTCCTTATTCTTACCATGATTCAGGTCACAGTGATCTTCCAAATGTTTTCTCAAAATCCCTGATTTTCAGTGACTTTACTGATACCTTATCCATATCCTCTGTGTCGAAGTGTCTCAGAAATAGCTTACCAAACCTTTCACATTCAGTGCACATTCTAATCAACAAATTAACGTTTAACAAGCATTCATTTCTAACAAATAAATTGGCTTTTTTGTGTGTCAGAAGTAACTGTTGTTTTGTACAAGGGGAGGTAGAAATAAAGTCCCTAGAGAGGCAGCCTCTCAGAAGCACTATTTCTTTTCTAGACTAAAATCCTTCATGTGGCCACTCATCTCTCTCCCTTCTCATTTTCCAAAGGAAATGTGTATCTATTCCTTTAGAGATGGATTTTCTGGTCCCTATGATCTCCCAGCACCTCCTCCATTTGTTCTTGAAATGAAAACACTATTTCTTAATGAAATATATATATATATATCTCAGAGATACAGATTTGTATGTCAATGAACAATCTGGTACTCTGAACAAAGAAACACTGACCCTATTCAATTTTCTTTTTGCCCTCTAGGTTAAAGAGATCCTTTCTGAAGTTCCCCATTACTTTAAAAAGACTTAACAGAATAATGCAGCATTTCCCTCCTTCCACTAATAGGACAGACATCCCAAATCCATGAAGCTGAAGGAGAAGCTCTCATCTTTTATAAGCTGCCGAAAAATGCAGAATGCATTCAGTCACAAATATGATTGAGCCATTTTCTAAGGGATAGTAATGATCCCTTTTATTTTCTCAGATTCTTTCATCCCTGCAAAGAACGTGTTTGTGCCTCTCTTTTCTTAAAAGAAATAAACCCCTAGGTTACTTTGGCGAGATATTGATTGATTGATTGATTAATTGATTGAGGTTTTAATTTCATTTACTATGTATTTATCAATGAGATGATTTAATAAGGAATGCATGGCTGGGTCTTGTGTCTGTATACTCATGAATGTGTGCCTGGGCTGGAATGTCTTTCTCCAACCATTGAGGCTTATCAGCCTTTTAATGGCACTCTACAACTTTGCAACATTACAACTTTTAGCTCAGGAACTGGAGGCCACTTTATCCCATTGAAATTCACAACGTGCTTCTAACCCTCCATATTTTGCAAGAGTATGCAAAACCTCCCCAAACTGGCAATGACTTTTTTCTTTCTTCTTTGGTACAGGAGGCCTCCCTTCCTTCTAAATTAACATCTTTAGGGGCAGGGTTGTGAGTGCTCACTGAAGAAACCTGACTGGGCAGGACTCGCAAACAGAAGCCCTGAGAGGCGTAGGTGGGCAGCAAGGCAAGCGTCACTGCATCCGCACTTCATGTTGGTAGCCAGCCCACACGCCGGTGGCATCTGTTCATCTCTCCATTTGAGCTTGTCTCTCCCTGCAGTCCCCAGGAGAATGATGCCTTAATGCAGAACCAGGAAAATCAATACAGAGTGTTCCCCCTTCTGTTTTATTTATTTATTTGCTTTTATCTTTCTTAAGGGAAGGGAAAAAAAGCCCTCTCTTGCTTGTTTATCCCTTATGAGGGATTTTAAGGTGATCTCTCATCAGCTTTCCTTACCACCACAAGAAAAAATATCTCTCTCTTGCATTCTTACTTCAGGCAACTGAAGCATGAAATGGGAAATCTCATCTGCAGTGGAAAGCAAATGTGTCACCTTATTTATTAATTTCATGATCAACTGATGACTTTGATTCATTGGACAAACCCAAGCAGAGAGGTTTTGAATAAAAGGAAGAATAAGGACTAGACCTGGAAAAGGTTGCTGAGTATCTCCTCCTAACTACTTACGAAGACATGCAATGGCAAATGTAGTTTAAAATTAAAAAGGAAATAAAACCACTGCAAAATGAGAAGTCCTTATGTCCTTTTCCCACCGTGGGAAGTTTGAGGGGATCTCCCTTTTTCTCTGCAAGTGCCTTGGTCACATCATGCTGCAGCCCATCCCTTTACCTGCACATTGTGGAGTGTTGCAGCTTGGATTTTTTGACTTAGCTAAGCTTGTCTACCAGTGCGATGGGTTGAGACTCTGGAGTCCTGTCTCCAAGGTGTCACTGAAGTTAAATGGCCAGAATTTAAAACACTTGCAAAGTGCTCACATGGTGCTTTGAGCTCTCAGGAGCTGTGGAAGTCCCTGCCATGTTTTTCGTGAATGGGTTTGTGTGCATTTGAGCGTTTAAAATCATGCAAGAAAAGGTCACCAAAACCAGATCAGAGGACTGACTATAGCAACTGACTGCTATGCCAAAACCAAATGTCTCTTACATTACATTTAGTAACTTCCACAAAAACTTCCTTAGTCTTACCGGGATTTGAAACCCCATTTTTGTTTATACAGTATTTACACATCATGGCTAAAAAAATAGCTGTCTACTACTGATGTAACAAATCATCCACCTAAGCAATCTCCCCATTTTCCTGGGAAACACTAGAGTAAGAATTTGTAGCATTCAATTCTAATCTTTGTTGTTTGACACCATTTTCAGAGCACCTCATACCTGATGGCCCCAGAAAAGATCTCGGTGGTCTATCTGGCGGTGCCAAAATATGCTGAGGACTTGGCAAAACCACAGCCTCATGAGAAAGAAAAGAGGATTAGGAGGTACAAGTTTGCCTAGAATAGAAAAGATTACTGAAACGCAGAATTGAGATCCTTATATCCATGAAGGCATCTCCAGTGAAACCTCTGAGCAGTAGCTGGAGGTGCCTGGTAGCCCATCTATTGAAGAGCTGACCTCACATTTATTTTGCTTTATTTGGGAAACAGAACACGTAAGCACTATCTTTCAAATATCCACATTTTCCTCCTTTCTCGAGCAAACATAAGGTATCTTGAGCAGGAAACCAGCTTCATATGAACTCTCAACTTGCAAAAATAGTAATATATGCAGGAGCGTAATGAAGGGGCTCCCTGTGCAATACCGTAGCCTGAAGTCTTGGGTATAAAATCAGGAGAATAGTAAAATTAGAGAGGCTGTATCAGGCATAGACATTGGCTCAAGTGGGTGCCATGTCCCAGTATGATATTCCTGCTTCAAGGACACTGAAAAATTAAAGACAAAAAGATGTGAAGATTGAGCAATCTGATAATGGTTTATAAACAAAAAGCATCTAATCCGTTTAGTGTATTTCTGATGAGCCTAAAGAGCAACACATCATCATCTCCAATAGCTGCAGGTGGAAGAAAAGCTCAGAAGTGAGCTTTTTTCTGAGTTCCCTGATAGAGAACAAAATCCAATAGCTAAGAGCTAAAGCTGGCTCTGTTTGTCCTGTGACTAAGAGATGATCGCTACACAATGTGGCCACTAGCAACATTTCCTCAGGGTTGTTAGCGGGTTATCCAGTGATGGATATATTTTAATTAAGACTGGACATGTTTTCCAAAGCTCTGATCTTCATCCAGATGTTAATTCAGAGACATTTTCTGCTCTGTTTTATACAGAGGAGTTGGCTTAGATGATCTCGGCAGTCCCTTCTGGCATTATAACGCATAAGCCTTGTCAATAATTCATGCCATCACTCCAGTCTTCACCATGGAATCATAGACACAAAAGCATGTGATGAAGAGGAACAAATCTAGCCCTGATGTTGTTTGTTCAAAGCTCCCCTTTTAAGTGTAAATGCATATAATTGTTGATTCACCCAGCCCCCCCCTCCTTGACCTTCCATTTAATCAAATATAGGGGAGCACAGGCTGACATTACAGATGCGCACATATACAAACCAACCTGTTTTATGCCTGTAAGGCAATCACAGGTATAAAACAATTATGCTTTAAAGTATGCTTTTTTCCTTAAAGAGAGCCCTCTGGCATTTAAAAATGCATGTTTAGAATCCAAAAGCCATTGTTTTGGGGGGGTTGTGATGTTTAATGGATATGGGGCCAGAGGGCAACTGAGCTGCTAGGCGGCTTTTCAGTAGGCATCAAAAAGAGCATGAATGAGTCCCGGTTTGACAGCTTGTAGATAAACTGTAGATGGGAGACATAATTTATATGTATTTTAAAAATTCAGCAACAACAGCAAATAATTCAAGGGACTCAAGCCAGCTGGTCTTCCTTCTAAAACTGGATATGGAAAGCAGGGAGTCTTTGCACAGCGATGATGACATGCAGAAGCCTTCTATATAAATTTACACATTTATCAAGCCTTTGTGTAATAATAAGCTACAATCTAGCCAGCCTGGGGCAGGCTGCTGTAATTGTTATGATTTGTTTTCCAGATACAGTACAAATTCCTTGGTAATCTTTCCTGAATTTTAATAAGGGGAAGGGACAACTTAATTAAAGAATCCTTTGTGCTGCGCTATAGCAACTGTCATCAGCGAGTGCTTCAGTTCTGGGTCTTATCTCCAACGTGCAGCCCACAGTTTCACCTTTGCAGATGGTGGTGGTAACTTAGACTCAAGGAGTGAAAGAACTGAGCAGTGTGGGTCTTGGGGAGGGTGCGCCTCTCTGGCATCTGCAGTGGCTGTTGCTGAGAGGGATGGAGCAGAGCCCTTTTATCTGCCTTGCTGCATTACAGGCTGCTTAATAGCATCTATTCCAGGATAATTAGGGAATACCCAGTTAACATACAAAAGAAGCAAAAACCTTTTTTTTTTTAAGGGGTACGTACAACATAATTGACTTCTATGAAGCGTAGTCTCTAGTGTCAATGGGGCCTTTTGCTCATTAAGCTAAATAGGCTTCTTTTTACAACAATGATATAGGAAAACTTACCTTCCCAAGGACTCATTGGGCACATCCCAGGAGCTGGCAGAAAAGAGGGGAACTTCTCAGCTGCAGCTCTGTACGGACAAAGTTGATGACTTACGTGGAAATAAACCCTGCCCTCCCACTGTTTTGGGAATAGGCAACTTTTATAAAAGGAGTTTGTAATTAAGGCAGTCTGCCCTGGTTTACAAGGCCCCGATAATCTAAACAAGATGATGGATTTCTTCACTAATATGCCCTGGAAACTGGCTTGAGTTTCTAAGCAGGATGTGCCTGACAACTGGCAACAAGAATTCTAGAAACTAACTCCTTAGATTGATGCAGTGAGAGCAAATTCCAGGGGCATCTTAACAAGCCCTCGCTCCCTCCTTTTCCCCTATTAGAAGTTCTCTGAGCCCATGACTGGTTTTGGGCATCTCAGTGCACTGACGTGAAAGTGTCTTAATTTGAGGTAAGCAAGCAGCAGGCAATGAGATACAAGGGTGAGACTGTGTGTTGTACATCTCATACATTCTGCTTCTGTTGCAGTAGGGGAATTAGTTAAGCAGCTCTGATAACGTCATTGGTAATTTATAAACATCCTTATAGCTAGGTGTTTGGGATGGATCTGTCTTGGGATACAGAGGCCTGGATCCAATTGATTTACACCAGAAATCCCAATCAGGGCAAGACCTGACTGTCCACAATCACCCATGGGATCAGGTCTTTGGTTCTGAAAATAACCTTTAGCAAATTTCCCTTTAAGAAATAGCCGTTTTACAGGTCTGTCTCTCTCTGTCAGCTGAGTCCACATTGTCTTCTGCTGGTTAAAGACAAAAGCTTCACTTTTCTGCCTGTTTTTACAGCCAGGATACTTCAGCTTTCCCATGTATTCAGATCAGTCTTTTGAAGTACAGATAAGGTAGAGCCAAGAGCTGCAAATAACTGCAGGGTAGGACCAGTGGTGCAGATTATGCTGCCTTTCCAATGAGATACAGGATGGATTTTAAACTTTCTTTTTAAGCAAAATAGATAAACAAAGCTTGGCTAGAAGGCTCTGCTGATGGCTCAGCAGCCTGGTGAGAAGAAGAGTCCATCAGTCATAGGTCCAAATCACAAGACAGGTGAGGCTTTATAAATAAAAACAAACAGCCAAAACTCCACCTAGTTAGGCACAGAAAACTGTGAAATGGCTTGCTTTGATCATCAACCTTAACATGTTTTACTAAAGGTGCTGCTGTTTTTCCTTAGAATAACTTCACTGGGAGAAATGCAAATCCATATATATTTTTATGCACCTTTTGCCAGAAGAAATTTAAAGTTCGGCCAACATCTCATCTTCCCTGTTCTGTTTAAGGATGCCTAGGTCAGTTTCTGAAAGCTTTGTTATTCTTCTCTCTGTGTTATCTGTCTACCTTACATGTCAGACAGGCTGAGGAGCTGTTATGACCCCCACAGCTGTGGTCTATACAGGAATCGTCAGCACTTAAACTGTGAGTTCTTTCCTTCCATGTTCATCCCCCCTAGGAGTAGCCAGGACACTATTTATTACTTAGTTAACTTGGTGACCAGAGAGCCAAAAATATGATCTCTAGGTAACATCTGTCCAGCTTAAACTTGTCCTTAATACGTGCGTGTTGGAGAAGTGCCTTGTGACTTTCTGCCTCCTGTTACACCTTGATATCACAGCACAGGGCTCCCCAGGTGAGTGGAGAAAAGCAACAGCAGACCTGATAGCCATAGTTTTATACTGTCCATTCGGGAGAGAAACTGCACATGTGGCATGATGCCGTTGCCTTGTCTCATGGGTGAATGAAAGCCTGAACTGTGGACAGAGGGGTTAATTTGTTAACAGAAAAAATAACTTCCTTTGCCTTTTTCCCCCTCCTTTTTTTATCTGCTTGCATCCAAACCTTACCAAGCAAACAACTTTCTTCTACACTTAGAAACATTCAGTTTACATTTTATCTTTATTGCACTTTTGTGTCCTTCCAGCTCTGTTAAGGTAGATTAAAATAACAAAAGAGCATATGCTCCTGTCAGAATGAATGTGCAGACCTTCTTAAATCCCCCCAAAGCCTTTTCAGATGTAGACCTACATTTAAGTAAGCAATTATTGCATAACTCCTCCAATGAAAACACAATTTGTTTGCAATTTAAATTGCAATTCCAGCTCTTTTGAAGTTTCCTGTCTGTTCATTTCCAAGCTAAGGGTTGTGCAAATTTGATCTCAAGCAGTACTTGTTAAATCATCAAAAGGCACTGGGGAGCCTTCCATTTGTCAGGAAGAATCTCCAGTTCCTCACTCACCCCTGTGGAGTTCAGGGACCAGGCAAATTCAGCCACACCACTGAACTAAAACCTCTCTCTTAAACACCCTTATACCACAGTATCTCATCTAAAAGGACACGGCCTTCATATAGAAACAGGAGGAGAACACTTCATTAATCCTCTAACACTAGGAAGTGTCAGGCAAAAGGGTGCCTTTGGGGAGGGAGAGGGTTTGGGAGTGAAGGGTCGGTTGTTCTGATTCCCAAGTTAGGGACAAAACTCTTTCTGAGGAGGGATGATATCTGCGATTCAGCTGTCATGCTGTCAACCGTTCCTGGAGACCTTGCATTCTGACAGGGCAGGGAGATATGAGCCACCAAAGCTGGAGGCAAAATATGTCTTTCTACTGGAAAACCACAGGCGGTATGATAGCTTATCATGCAGTAAATCGCCTTCGCTGTGCAATGCATCACTTGCTCCTAACCCAACAGAAGGCACTAAAGCCCAAGTATACAAAGCCCCATAAATACACAGAGAAAAATCAGAGGGTTAATGCAAGGCTTGTGTTGGTTTTTGGAGGCAGGTATACAATTCATCAACTGAGGGCAATCAGGAGAGGGATATTTAAATTACTCAGCACAGAGCATATAAATACTAATGAACAGAATAAAATGCAAATGACCTGGAAGGAATCAATAGTCATGAATGAAATCAGCCCTCAGATCCTAATTGAAATGAAAATGAGATGCATATTCAATATATGCTTAACAGAATATGCATAATATGAGCATCCTGAGCTAATGAACAAGACCTTTCCATCAAGCAGATACATACAGGCAGGGACCCCTTCTAGGAAGTGAATGCTAATAGATGTCCCCACCCTCACCAAACATCCATGCAACGCTGTGTATGTATACATAAACATATAGTATAATGGAAACAAAGAACTTTTAACCTGTGCTAGGTCTCAACCACAAGCATTCATGAAAAGACCAGCTGTCATTTCTGAATATCCGTGAAGCTGTGATAGGCATTTTGCATATTCCAATATTAATTGGAAGTTGTTGTTTGTATCAGAAATAACATATGCCAAGGCTTTAGTCTGCTTTGTATTTTAGGCCATTTTGCAGCAACTTACTGGATGCTCACATGCTAATTGCTCTGGCTGGTTTTATGGTAGCCTTTTGTTGGACCTCATTGACCTACACAGTCAGTGTTGCCCTTTGAATCCAGTTACAAAGAGTTATTTCCTGACACAGGCATGAGTTGGGGATCTCATGTTATCTCAGCAGAAAGCAGATGTGCATTTTTGTGGGGATGACTTGCCCTGACATGTTAAACACTGGCACACACCGCTGAACTGAGGAAAGAGCTGCCTTTTAAAAACAGATTTCTGGTGCTTGTGTCTTGAAAGAGCAAGCAGCAAAGACAGGAACATCAGTGTTATGTGCAGGAGTGTCTTTGTTAGGGCTGTGAACATTACAGTCATTAACACAGTACTGCTGAGACAGGAGCACATGATGTAAGATGTCACACCAGTCGGGTAGGTGAGCCATCATGACTTACATAGGAGCACCATCCTGAGGTCTCACCCCTCTTGTGTTGGAGAACACAAGTTCAAGATGCCCAGCTTGCTGCTGAAATGCTGAATAGTCTTTGCCATGCTGGTTTCCTCACCCAGCAAGGCAGGATTAGATATATCCTGCTCCTGGGCTAACTCCCCAAACTCCCAGAGTCCTATGCAATTCTGCCACAGCTTAACTTACAGATATCTCTCTCAACTTCTCTGCCTCCATTTCCTTACCTCCACACCACATCTGTCCTAGGGGCTGATTGTTTAACATTGCTATGGGGTTCTGAAAATGTTCTGTGCTAAATCCTATCTTAAAGCACCTAACAGTTAAACAGATTGAGCTTATTTTATTGCTTTGCAAAGCAAATGTCATCTGTATTGAATTTCTTGCCTCATCTGCTAGCAGAATGCTCCTCTCAGATTTTTTCCCACTTCTGTGAAGGCAGGGCTGCTGGGAAGGGAGCTGAACACAATATTTTAAGGGCTAAATTCTCTTTTTTTGCTTTGGTATCCAACAGTAACATTACTGCCTCATCCTGCAGAGCCAGGATCCCGACTGGATCTCAGAGCAATGAGGTCTTTATCCCAGACCCATAAGTGGAAGGAAACACATTCTTCTGAATCTGCACCCACTCTAAGACTGGATGGATGCACTCACAAAAAAGAGGAAAAAGAAAATGTTTAATTATTTCTTGTGTTATGTGCATTACAAGTGTAACAGCAAGCTGAAGCAAAATCACTCCTCTCTTAGCACAGCACAACAGCTCTTCTGACATAGTGGAAAGCTTTGTTAAGGGCCACTCAGAATTAAGCTGCTATAGTAATCTCAGTGGGTTGTCCTCACAGCAAAAAATGGGTCAAAATTATCAGTCGTATAAATTACCTTGGTTTTAGCTGCTATCACAAGAATCAGTGTAGCCAGAAATCTACCCAAATCTGTCAACAAGTCAGGGTGCAGCCCATGCTGTTGCCCCTTGCTGACAGTTTAGGACAGGAGCATGACTGCAGTGAGCACTATGCAGTGGTGCTGGCTATGCTGCCAGGGTGGGATTGCTCTTGCCCATTATATTATATCCCCCTGCCTGGTCTCAGCTGAGGCATCTCCATTCTCAGAAATGAATGTAATAATTTTTGCGAACCTTTGGCCATCTGAGTAATTCTTTCTGTTATATTCCTTTCTCCTTCAGCAGATGCTTTCCCATAGCTATTCCTTTGTCATTTTGCTCCATATTTACCGACTCCAGGCAGTGGGAGGCCAAAAAACATGAAGACCATTGACATGATGGATCTGTCCTTGTCACTCTACTTGCCCAGAACTGGTATGTTTGGTTCCAGTCCTTCCTCCCACACACTCTACAGCCTCTGCATCTTCAGAAGGGTGGCTTTGAATCATATGCAATAAGCTTGTAAGAACTAGAATCTGTTCTAGGCTACCACTGCCAGGTACAGCAGATGCTATCTATTAGATTTTACTTTCCCAGAAATTCCCTATACAAAAAACATTCAGGAGTGTGGACCCCTATTTTGTCCACTCTTTCTCCCTTGCAGTGTAGGTTTTGGCAATGGAAATGTGTTGCGAATGACTGTAGAACCGGTCGTCTCCAATATCTTGGTTGTCCAGAGAAGTATTGGCCAATCCTTGAGCCTCCAGTCCTGGGGAGCCTTCAAAGCATCAGGAAGTGATTTTCCAGATGAGAGGAAGAAAGAAATAAGAAAAAAAGATGCTTTAAGCTGTGCACACAAATTCCCACGGATGCAAGCAAACAAAACAGGGAAGAATGAATCCAATTAAAGAGCATTCAAAGTTCAGCCTTTATTTTAGGCTTTTGCAAGTGAAAACTCATGTGGTTAAACTTCACCACGGAGTCCTTGGAATTTGTTTCTTTGTGTTTACTTTTTCAAAATTAGACAATCCCTCTTAAAAAGGTCAGGGCGCAATGGAATAAGAGCTGAGAAGAAAGCCCTCTTCTTCTTCTTCTCCCTTGGGAGTGGTACTCCGGGGTGGGATTTTGTCCATGTGCAGCTGAAGACAACAGCAAAGTGGCTCTCAGCACGTCCTTTAGTGCTGGGATGAAGCAGAGGAGAATCACATGAACTGGTCTGGAGCATGTGTTACTGCTGCAGGCCCTGGCAGGGGGAAGCATGGGCACGGACTGAGTACTGGCAGCTTGTAGCATCACAGCTTGCAAGGAAGCTACATTACTGACATCCCTGTCTGAGGAGGACACACGGTGATGAAGTTAAGACCAGGCCTAAGAACCTGAACCCGCACCTTACCTACCAAATGGCCACTGCTGCCAATGCTAGAAGGTATCAAGAGTGAGGTACGGGATTTGAGAATGGCTTTGCATAACATGACTACTTAGATGAACTTTCCCTCCTTTTTGGCATATAAATAATTTATATGTGAATATATAATTATTCATAATAACATACATCTATTTCTAAATCTACTTGCCCTATTTAGGATAAGGGCAGGAGTCATTCACATAAGACTCACGCACCAATGGAAGAAGAATGCTGAGAGTATCAGGAAAAACTCTCACAGTAAAAACTGATCTGCAGTAAGTAAAACACTCAGAATCATTGTCACCCTCTTCCCTACCAAATAGTCCTCATCTGCTACTAGATTTAGCACAAGGATTATCAATTTCCCTTTTCCCAACACCAATGTCACCCTCATCATTCAGAGGACTTTGTTGCATTGGCAGTATCAAGATCAGTTTAGCACTTTTGTTGGTTTCAGACCTTTTTTTCTTAGCAGAAAGTTTTATTTTAAAGAGGGAAATTACCAGATGGGAAGCTAATTTAATAAGCTGATAATATCTGCTCATTTTAATTAGAAGACTGCACATAGAGCTGTTTACTTGAAATACAACTGAAATATTCCAAACTTGCCAGATCTGATTGTTTTTCCAACTTGAGAAGACTTAAATTTCTTTCAAGAATGCATTGGAGAAGATAATATTTCATTTCCAAGGGCATTCTTTGAGGAAGACTGGCTCAGGTACCCAGGGACATGGAAAACGTCAAAGATAAAAACAACTGAATTGATAAACAGTGAAGACCATCAAATAAAATCTGCAAAGAAACAGCCCGGTTTTGCTATCTAAACCTTTGTTATTTTTCTATAAGCCATAGGCAGAAAGCTGCTGTGATTCACAGCGCAGAGCTTATTTTAATATTCTGATCTCTTTACACATATATTCCATGGTTGGGAAAACTGGGCTTCATCTCAATGTTGTCAAAGCATTTCCATCATAAAAACAGCATACTGAAACCACACTGGAACTGAATACAGAATTCATTGAGAGAGTAAAAAACAAAGATCCATGAATGCCTGATGAAAGTCAAGATGTACCTGACAGAGAGAATATTATGTAGACCCCTCCCAGACATAACAGAATGTTCTGGTTTTACATGTACGTACTTCATAACTCTGTTTCCACTACAGGAAATAATACATTAAATTCCATTTCCATCCATGCAGCAATCTCAGAAACTTATTAACGGACAGGAAATGTTGGCCGATAGTAACGTGGTTAAGAAGCACATTACTTTATAATCATTTTACCTGGGTTCAGATTAACATTTTAAGTCTTCAAATAAATGATTTCTCACTGTTTCCTTTGTCAGGAATTGAGTACTTAGGAGCAATTTGAAAGGGGAGATAATCCTTTCTGTATTTTACATACGACAAATGTTGAAGTAGAACAGGTCACAGGGAAGTGTTGAAAAAAGTTGCATCCATGTTTTTGTGCACGTGGGGGGAGAGAAAGAACCCTGCCTCCAGACGTGTTTGTTACGGGAGATACACTGATTTTATCAAGAGACAATGGGAAGAAGGGGAATTTTCCTTGTTGCTAAATAAAAACACCCAGTTTTTTCCCCCACAACCTAATGGATGCCATGTAGTCAATGAGAAATGAGTTATTATTCCTCAGCTGGTACTGAACTATTACTCAGCAGAACTACACCAGTTCTTTCTTGGCTTGGTTTCGTTGCAAAGTCAGGAAGATTTTGTTCTCTGTCTGTGCTACAGCTGCTAAAATTGATAGAAGTTTCAAGTATAGGGCAAAGTATTATACTTGAATGTAATAATACACTTGCTATATTCTTAAATGTAAAAATTAGAGCTGGCTCCTTCTGTGAAGCAGTAGCTGATCTTCAAATGAGCTAAAAACAAACCTCGGTGTTAATTCCACATATACTCTTATGTGTGCATCTAGTTTGATTGTAACATGGAAGAAAGTGTCACCTACAACTGTCATCCTTACAGCATCTTATCACCCAGGGAAAAAGCTTGCAGACAGAACTGATCTTGGGAATAGTTGCAAATCCAAGATGAAAACTGTGAGTGACCTTTTAAAAGCAACCAAAACACATTAGCAAACCTTTACAATTAGACTGCAAGATAAATATTCACCCACTCATGGTTAAATTTCAAATGAACATGATTTAACTAATCAATTGTTGTTTATTTAGCATGCTCCAGCTACTCAAGTAAATCTAAATTAATGGCAGGAGTAATTGGATTCATTTAAGACCTTGTATTTCCTTTCCTCATGCTCTGTTGCCCGCTACTGCTTAAATGGGAGTAGTCAAACCATTCTCTTCTGTGGGCCACACAGGTAATGCACCAGTCACCAGAATTTGGGTCCCAGCTGCCCATTTTAGATTATTTCTCCACAAGCTCAACATCTCATATGTGGCCTAGCTCACAACTAAAGGTGCCAGAGAACTCTGCGCTCCAGGACAATTCAAATCCATGATTTCTAGCAAATGTGTACAGAAGACAACTTAGCCAGGCTTATTCCCACTAGTGGGAGAGGGAAGGGGTTAGTTGGAAGTGAAAAACAAGACCCTGAAGGCCTTGGCATGTGGTATAAATGTCTTCTGGCACACAGACGAGCCTTTGGGCTGCCGCTCAATAAAAGTAGGATGTGATGTCTCCTCCTGCCTCTGCTGCTCTGTCCTCTTTCTAAGCCAAAAGCACACAGACTCCAAGCAATTAGCTTTACTCCAGTCCACAGGGAAGGGAGATTCATTTTCTTGCTCTTTTGTCTACTGCTGCTCTAACACAGGTCTGTGTTAGACTGTGCTGTAACACAGGTCTGGGCCAGCCAAGGGTGGCAATTCCAATCCAATCCAAGATAGGAGAGATGGATATTAGAAATAGGAAAGTCTTGAGTATTACCATCATTAGTGTTATTTAAAACTTAAAGTATCCCTAGAAAATCAGGAGCAAAGATATGCATAGCGATTACCTGGACCTTAATCAAGCAGATGTATAAGCTGCCCAGCTCTTCCCTGCTGCTCCTCTGCTCTTGAAACCCACCAGCAGGTTTCAGCTGAGTCTAGAACCATCTTCACTGCCGCCCCTAGGAAAGTCATCTGGTACATGGCCAAGCCTAGCATGGCTCACAAACTGCATCCATCCTCTCCTCCAGGAGAGGAAGCAGCTACTCAGACACTGACTCTCTAAATACACAGCAACATCTCTTCCAAAGCAAAAGTGAACTTCTCCCTCCCTTGACTTTTCACTGCCTAATGTGGATGGACAGCAGCTGCTGGCACTCAGGGTGATTTCTGTTCTTGTGGAGGTGGGGATAGAGAGGAAGGGAGCTCCTCCATAGCAGACAGTACTACCTGGGCATCTTCACTCAGGCTTGGGGTTTCTGGTGAGCCTGTAATTCAGTTATTCAATTAGTAATCAAGAATGACTCACACTTCTTTCATCCTATCCTATCCTATAGAAGGCTGGTGCTGCCTGTTGAAGCAGAATACTTGTATTTCTATTTATTTAGAATATTCTTCTACCAGAATATTTCTGAGAAAGAACAATCACCCTCTGGATCTTCTCAATACTTCTGTACTCCCTGTGTTTGGTTTAAATTGCTCAGCAGCAATGTATAATTTCCTGAGCACTAATAGGCTATAAATAAACCCACACCATTTTACTCCCAGGAAAGTTAATGCCTGTTGAATTTACTGGTGTTCAGGACTTTCTTTTCAGAGCAGATGAAATCACTGGGGTGTAACATTTTGTATCGTAGCTTAAATCAGAGCTTTGAACCAGCTTCCAGCACTCCCTTGGTTGTTGGATCAGTGATCCTAGAGTGGATGTGCAAGAGGCCAAAGGAATTAGGTGCTCACACTGGCTTATTAAGGCCATTGGTCTGCCTAGGTTTACCTTACAAGTGCAAACTTTGTGTAAGTACGCCCCGTTTTCAACATAAAACCTGTTGAACAGTCTTCTTAACTAGTGGAATTGGTTTTTTCCTTGAACCTTTACTTGAAATATTCCTTTGGTTTTTGGTCCTTGCAGCAGGCAAAAGGTGTTAGTGTTGAGATCACCTGAAAAGCAACTAAAGGCAGCAGCTGCTGAGGGCCTGTTTCTTTATTGCCCTCCACTGAAAGGGTTCATGGAAAACTATTTGCTTTCCCTGAACTACTACAGAAAATGTTAGACGAGCTACGGCTCTGTGCAGAGGCTTGTGCCTGGCCTGACCTCTCACATCCGTTTGATATCTTCAAATCTATTGACAAATTCTTTCCTATCTGCTTTTCACAGTTGCTGGATTCATGGGATGAGAGAGTCTTTATTTCTTTGCAAGCCAGAACTGCAGTCAACTAGATTAGAAAATATGACTTTCTGATAGATTTTTTTCCCTTTTAGCTGCCCTACAGAATGCTATACTGAGGTGCACTGAAGGAAAATAAATTCCACACCAGAGATATGATTTTTCTATTAACCTCCTCACCGCAAACTTCTTCAGAGACATTTCTTATTTTTTGACTATGGATTCCTACCGAATTTTTCCATAAGAGCTGAAGAAGTCTGCAGAAACCAGCCATCCTCATCAGAATTTCCTCATGCTCATCTAACTGTTCTTTGCTTTGAGAATTAGATTCCTTTTACATATGCAGTCACGTTAGAGTGAAGTCTTGCAAGGCTTAATGGACTACATTACAGAGCCCTTCGTTAGCAGGCTTTGGTTAAACTCCAGCTTTGTGCGTTACTGATATAAGCTGCTAGAAAAGGCTTCCAGGAGTTGGTATCACACATGGTTCTCTATGGAAAGCTGGTGTTTTACAATAACTGGACTGGTAAATAAAATGGTGATTGGGGAGTGGGTATTTACTGGCCCATATGGAGCAAGTGCAGTGCTTGTCAGCCAAATTTGCCAGCAAACAAGTCCACCTGTAAAACGCTATCACTGCTACAAGCAGGGATGTGGAGACAGGCACTATTAATCAGGCTTTCTGAAACATGAAAAAATGCATTTCATATGCAGCAAGGCTGAAGACAGCCCTGCAGAGGAGTTCATCCCTGTTCCAAAGGGACACTTCTCACATTTTGATTGCACGAAAGCTTGGAACAACAATATGCAGAGCGCTGACATCAGAGTCGTATTTGCAATCAAACACAGGTTAATACAGCTCTGCTCCTTGGGTTTTTTCTGTTGCTATTCTTTTCTTCCCTGGTACTTTTTGTCTTTCACTTTGTTGTTTATTATGTCCCTTCAGGCGTTAATTTCATTGCTGCTAAATATGATTTCCTACTGACTGAGATGCAATTGTAGTCAGGTCAGGATTTACACTTCCAGTTTAATAAAACCAGTGAGAATGATGCAGGAAAATGCAGGAGGGGAATTTCAAGGATCCCTGAGTTCATGGGCATGACAACATAGGATGGAAGTAATAACTTTGATTTATTTTGATAGGAACAGTGTTCTCACGATCCTCACACAGTTGTCCTATAGTGCTTCTTTATAATGTTTTGATGTTTAGTGTCTAAGATTTGGGATTTTTATCCTGAAATCTGGAAAACTACTGAATTTCAAGTCAGCTTATTGCTACACCTAAATCTAGTTATTCAAGGTGGCTTTTAGAAAGGGGCCAATGTAGCAATGTGTGCCTTGCATTCTGGCTATGAATTTGAGCAGTCGAACTTATTTCTGTTCAGAAGGTACCCAACAAATTCAGTAATCTCACTGCAATAGTTTAGATATCAATGCTGGTATCGGTGGTTTTGGGGTTTAACTATTATATGAGAAAATCGGGATTCAGAACTATCTCCAATTGTTATGGTTGCTGTGGAGTAACAGCTGTTTCTTGCCATTTGGACTAGACCAGGATTTACCAAGGTAGATACATTTGACTTCACACTGCTTTCCTTCTCCCTGGTGCATCATTACTGATGATCTGTTGCACTCATTCTTCAGAGGTAAAGGATTCACCAAAGAAAACAGCTTTCACTCCTGTCCACATGTCATTGTGTTGTAATGCTGTTATTTTCCCTCTGAATTTTATCCATTCTTTGTTTAGTACATGTTGGGCTTTGGAGAGAAACACAGGAAAAAAAGGATGCTCCAGAGACTTTGCAGTCTTCCCCAGTTACAACAAAGAGCAGAACTGGAGGCAGGGGTTGTAAGGACATGTGTAAAAGGGATAATGATTTGGTAGATAGATGTCTCATTAGGTTTTCCTATTGCTATGCTTTTTATAATGTTATTTAAGTATATGCCACACCCAGCCCCATGACAGCCCTTATACGCATATGTAGACATATACAGACGCTGTTACCAAGGTGTCAGCAGCACACAGATGTTCTGTTGCTATAATGACAGCAAATATTATATGCTTTTTATGTGTGTGTATATATGCACACATACATATTTGTGTGTACACATCTGTTCTAACTTCAAGCCTAAATTCAGCAAGACAATAGAATGCATCCTTAAATTCAAGAAGACCATGGAGTTAAGCTGAATGTGGTAAAAGTTAAGCACATGTTTAAACTTGCTTTTTGATGGGAACCTTATTATCCTAGTAAATCTGGGAGCTCAAGAACAGCCAGCAAGCCAGAAGCAGTCAGATAATGGAAGGCAAAGTAATGTAAATCATTGCCCCTCCATAGTAGCTTCCCACACAGTGCCGGTGCTGCATGTAAATAGGACCAAGTCGAGCCGAGAAGTTTTGGTGTGCCCTTCAAGGGGTCTCACAAGTCAATGAGGCTTTCCTCGGCCATCTCTGACTGAATTTTGACTGCAATCCAAAGAGCTTGTTGAATTCTCCTTTTATCCAAACGAATTTGAATGTTGCCCTTGATCATCCATAGCCCCCAAAGCTTTTTTACAAATAATTAAGCCAGTTTGCTGTTGGCAGCCATCACATTTGCCTACACAAGGCCACGTCTCTCCAAGTTTTTCCCATGCAAGGCTGGTCTAACGTTACAGTAAGAGCCTCATGCTCTCTGGAGGATGTCTGCTCCCTCTGACCCCACACACATGTAATGAGGACTGTAAAGTACAGAGTGCAGCAATTACCCACGCAAGTGTCAGAAGCCCTGTCACAGATTTATTTACTCTCTCTGCTTTTAATTTTGCCCTTGCTCTGCATCCCATAAAGGTCCCTGTCATGCTGCCAGGCTTTCGGTGCCTGTTATTTATTTTATTTACTGTTGAGAAATGCAAAGATGCATAAATCCATAAATAGCTAATGGAAGAAATACCGCTTCTGTGACATAAATCTGAGCCTTTCATGGCTTTTGCATCAAATGAATGGTCCAATGGGCCAGGCAGCTCCATCCAAGTCTCCCAGGACTGGTGACATTAAATAAAACTCAGCATTCACGGTTAGGAGGGAATAGAGGAGGGGGAAGCGAATGAGTTATGAAAATACAAATTAAACTACACTACTATTGATTTACAACAGCCTGAGCCACATTAGACAGCTGACATGTCTGTTCTGAGACCTTGCCTTGTTACTTTTACATTTATGTAAACTTATTTCAGATAAAAAGAGCAAGAAAAGAAAAATCAATTGAAACAGAGGATGGAGATTTAATTTAGCTGGGGGGAAATCAGATCAAGGGAGGAAAATGATGGAGATAAAAGTAACCCCTGTCCCAGTGCAGAGGGAGGGGAGCTGGCTGGCTGATGTTCATTAGAATTAATTAAGAGTGTTCTGCTCCTCTGGGGCCCAGTGGGCTGAGGATGGTGGGATTTGCTGCTGGTTTAAGAATGAATTAGAAACACAGACCAAAGGAAAAGGGAGACAGGGATTCTCCCTCTTTTCTTTTTAAGACAATGGGTTGGAATATCTAGATCCAGACAAACAGAAGCGAGATGGTTTAACCACAGCTCTTTCTGACCGGAGCTGTGGCAGAAAAGAGCAGAGACTGGTAAGTTATTGTAGTTTATAGATGAGAGAGCAGAAGATGTCATCAAATGTAATGTGGAAAACAAAGTTTTGATTAACAGAACTCCTGCAGGCCTGGATGGATCTGCAGCCAAGCAAACGAAGATGGTTTCTAGATAGCATGCCTGAGAAAATGAGGTTTCTGCGATCCACACTATATATGTGACTGTCTCTTTGCCTATGGCTCCCTAAATATCGTAATGTCCACTGGCTGATTTGTACCAGACATGTGAATACTCTGAAAGATATTAAGTTCCCAGAAGGAAATAGGCCAGCAAGCAGAAAGCATCTGTTTTTATTTTCAGGCTGATACTAGGGCTGAACCAGAACTTGTTATTAGACGCTAGAGAATCAGTGTAAGACAGAGCTATTATTAGCATCTCAGTGATGGGAAAAATCACAGAATCATTTAGGTTGGAAAGGACCTTTAAGATCAGCGAGTCCAACTATTAACTCAGTACTTCCAAGTCCACCATTAGACCATGTCTCTAAGCACTACATCTGCACGTCTTTTAAATACCTCCAGAGATGGTGACTCCACCACTTCCCCGGGCAGCCTGCTCCAATGCTTGCCAAACCTTCTGGTGTAGAAATGTTCCCTTACATCTGGTTCAAAACTCCCCTGGTGCAGCTTGAGGCCATTTACAATTGTTCCATCACTTGTTACTTGGGAGAAGAGACTGACACCCACCTCACTACAACCTCCTTTGAGGTAGCTGTTGAGAGTGATAAGGTCCCACCTGAGCCTCCTTTTCTCCAGGCTAAACAACCCCGGGTTCCTCAGCTGTTCCCCATCACACTTGTGTTCCAGGCCCTGCACCAGCTTCATTGCCATTCTCTGGATCCCCTCCAGCACCTCAATATCTGTCTTGTAGTAAGGAGCTCAGAACTGAACACAGGATCCCAGGTGCAGCCTCATCATTGCTGAGTACAGGGGGGCAATCACTGCCCTAGTCCTGTTGTCCACACTATTTCTAATACAAACCAGGATGCTGTTGGATGCCTCGATTGCGTGGGCACACTGCTGGTTCATGTTCAGCTACAATCCAGACTATTAAACCCAGGATAATCCACACAGGAGACACAAAACGGCAGGAAAGAGGTCACATAAATTCATGTGGCTTTTTTCCCCTTCATCTATCACCAAGAAGCCCTGCCAGGAAGCCTGTTTGTGCCAGCCCTGAAAACACTGTGCCTGCACTCACCATGTGCTGGAGGAGGAGAGAAATCCAGTCCAAGAGTGCAAGCTAACCAGCAAACCTGCTTCCAAGGACGTGGTAGGCAGCTGAGCACAGAAGGACACAAAGTTTGTTTGTTTGTTCTGGATTGAAAAGGAAGGTTCATTTTAAGCTTCATCAGGTTATTTTGAGGGATGGAAGAAATCAGCCTTTACCAAATGCAGGGGAAAAATGACTTTTCAAAACCTGGAGGGGATCAGGGCTTAAACAAACGAAGAGTCATTGAAATTAAACCATGCAAATGTACTTGACAGACTCCTTGTTTGGAAAATGGTGCCCAAGAACAAACAGTTCTTTTGCTGTTGGAATATAACAGGATATTGGCAGCCTAAAGAAATGAAAATAACCCCTGAGCAGAGACATTCTGCATAACCTGAGGTGCTGTGATCATGCCTTGAGGTCAGGATGGACAAGTGCTATCAAGGTGGTGATGACTGAGTGATTTACAAAGTCCTTTCCTCAACGAATACCTTGATAGGAACACCTGCAAAGATGATCCCAGCCAGGCACGGCATCAGTCACTGAAGGCTCTTCCCATGTGACATCCATTCATTACATTAAAGCAGAATGTGGGCCACTGAAATCTTCATTTACTACCTTCCCCATCAGTTTAAGAGAGAGGGTCAAATGTGAGCAAGACACATGCCCTGTTCAATCCAGCTTTCCAGAACAAAGCAAAAAAGCAGGTGAAGCAAGGGGATGGAGACGAAGTGGAAGATCATGCTGATGCTCTGCCTAGATCTGTCCCTCAGAATCTGCTGCAACTTCAAGAAATACCCTAGCTGGGCTCTGACTTGAGAAGTGAGAAAAGGAGGGGAGAGGAGGGAGAAACCTCCTGGATTGTGCTTTGACAATCTGAAAATTCACCAGGCATTTTGACTATCAAGCTACCTCAAAACACAGCAGCAGATGAAAGCAGAGCAAGACCTGAACTTGATGGGTCAATCTCTCTTGCAGCTATTCTATCCTACTGAATTCAATCCTTAGTTCAGAGAGGTGCCACAGAGCTGAAAAGCAAAGCTCAGCTAAAGAAATCGAGTCTCAGGAAGACAAGAAAGCAGGAAGGCACAGGGGGAAAAGAAAATTACTTCTTCACTATCTTCCCCTTTGATTTCTCTAGCTAGACCTAGTGTTTGCCAACCAATAACCCGTGCATAGCTTTCCTTCCTGTGCTTAGGAAGGTAACCCACTGGAGGCCAGGTTTTGGAACCCCAGCACCCAGCAGCTAAGTATGAACTATATTGCTGAGCAATTTCTTTCATGACTAATCCTGTCAGCTGTTCTAGTAGGGAAAAAGGAAACTCAGTCTGGACCACTATTTGCACATATAAGTGACCTTGAGGGTAATAGTGCATGGTCAGTTGGTGCCACTGAGGTGTTCACCTACCAAGAGTAAATGCTTAGATGTCAGTAGTGTTGAAGAGGGAATAGATAGAAGATAAATAGCTCTCCCACTCCATGTGCTGTGCAGAAAGCCCAGTCAAACCGGAGAGCTCTGTAGAGCATCTTTAGCTTCAGGGCTGCCACCTACCTTGGAGCTGCTGTGGTTCCCCAGAAGCCAAAGCCCCATGGGTCTGTGTGGCTCTTGGAGCCAACTCAGGTCTCAGTGTGAGGAGTTCTGCTTTGTCTTCTGAAGACATAAAAGTTTGGTCATAGACTTTTCTGCACCCAAAAATATTCAGACAAGGGGAATCCTGAATTCTGCCTTTTGCCAGAGCTTTGATAGCACCTCACTTCCCAGCTTGGGAAAGTTCTTGAGGGCATGGTAGTGATCATCAGTAATAGTTACAACAGCATTTATGCCTTGTACTTTAAAGCATCTTGCTTGAAGCATTCTGCAAAGAACCGATATTACAATAATAAGCAACAATTTAGAAATTATCATCAAAGTGGAAAACCAACATAGATAAAAACTAAAGAGCCAAAGAGCAGCATTAGAGGGAGGGGGAGACTTCCTCTGGAATGCTGCCATGATGCAGCAAATGTCTATTCATAGCTAACTTTCACCTGATCCCTCTTCCCTTGGAGGAAAATGTGCATTAGAATTTAACATTGCAGTATCTGTGTTAGAAATCAAAAAGCAAACACAGCCACGAGCTTCTGGTTGTTTCGAGATCCCGTTTGCTCTAGTCCACTCCTTTTAATCACACACGTTTAACAGACTATAAAGGAAAACACAGCTATCTTGATTACACCAGGGGTCAAAAATGATTTCAGATAAGGATTTTCATGGACTCAAGGCAACAGTTACATTGCTATCAGCCACATATAGGTATGGCCACATAACCCAATAACAGTGATGCAAGAAGAGAAGCAGGATAGCTTAAAATTGTTGCAGACACAATTTACTATGCTTCTTATGTTACCGTGACTGTACAGATTCTTACAGCAATCAAGGTTTTTCATTAAAACCTATTTTTCAAGAGAACATTCATTTTTTCTGGAGGGAAAAATGTTAAGGACACATCTATGTTTCCCTTCAAAGTCTGGGCATGTTCCTAAAAATACAATTGAAATCCTGAAAAAGAATATTTTAACTTTCAGCTGGAAAATACTGACCATTGACTGCCAGAATTTTAGCTTAATACAAAATAGGAAAAAACAATTAAAAATGTCTTTGCAAGAAAATCAGCATCTCACTATTAAAAAATATAAATCTTTCTAACAAAAAAAGGCAAGAATGTTGGTGCTTTTTCCTCTTTGATGAAGTCTTTTCCTCTGCGTTATCTTTACCCCGTCACTGGCACAAACTATGTTCCTTTTCTGCTCTCCCTTGGCAGCTCCAGAGCATCCCTTCCCAGTGTTGCTGCTTCCCTAGGAAAGCTCACCCCTGCAAGTTTAACTCCCGCACAAAGGAGCTGAAGCTCCTTGCTGCAGCACAAGCCTGGCAAAGCAAAACCCTAGGGTCTGGAGCGACGCTCTGTCCTGCTGTGAGCTGAGCAATCCTCCCACCAATGCTGAATCTCTTTTACATCAGTTTCTATGTGGAAGGTGTTCTACACAATTCACAGAGTTCAAGGACAAAAGATTAATGCTCTTATCTAACTTCTTATGTCAGACACCTTCAATCTTCATCGAGTTAAGTTGAACTGAGTGTACAAGCTGCTGTTCAACTAATGCAAAACTTCTGATAGAGCATCCAGTCTTGTTTTAAAGAGCATGGAGAATAAGACACCTGTGACATTAAATTATTCTGCTGCTTAATTACTCTTCCTGTTTAAATGGAAGATTTTGTGTTCAGACTGATTTTTTTTCTGACATTTTGACATTTGACTTCCATTCCATTTTAATAATTTCTCCAGAAAAATAATATATAATATACACATATATATTACATATGTTTGGTTTACAGCAGCTGGCACTGAAGCAGGATGCCAGTCAAACCTAGATGTCCTTAGCTTAGGCTGTTAAGTGGTGGCTTTGGCCCTATTTATTTGAGGCAGCAGAAGCTCCTCGATTTTAAGACCCTATTTGCATCTGTTGAATTGTGTCTAGTACTTCTGGGTTGTTTAGTAAATGCTGTGGAGGCAAAGCCTCTTCTGGTGGCAGCCAGGACTGATGCTATGTGAGCCAGCACAAGTCAGTTCAGGGAGGACTATTTCCTCCCCTCATCCAAATGCCTGAGCACATTTCTCTCTGTACCAGCTTGATGTGGGAGACAGACAGACTGGCAGGCAGAGCCAAACCTGTCATGTGGTGCTGGAGAAGGCTGACCAACAAACCACAGGTTCCCCAATGCCACATTGTCAAAAGCAATGTTCCCATTTAATCATTCACACTCGGTGTCTTTCAAGTCTCATTGAACTCCAACAGGAGACAAAGATAACATTCAAAGATAACGTTCATGTCAAAGACGTTTAGAGGGTGTCATTGCCATCACTCTGACTTGGGGTAAGGCTGAAGTAACTGCTGTTAATCCCATGGTAAAAACAGGACAGAGGAACATTGTTAACAACGGGTGTCCATCAACACTTCCAGAACTCTCCTTTGAAATAAAGTCACTGGGCTGTCATTAAATCTTGTGCAGAGTGTGCATCTCGCTGTGAGTCTCTTGGTGTTAGGGGCTGCCCAGAGCAGCGAGCTATGCCGCAGCCACCAGGACCCCAGCCGAGGGAGGCAGCTGTAGAGGCATCATTACTTTCCACCTCCCACTGCTCACACAAGCTACTGCTCCCAGCTCCAACCGGCTTTTTAGTTTAGTTTATGTATGACATAATTTCCTCGTGAAGGAGGGCTGATTGTAAATCCAGATGGAAGCGGATTTGCATGAAATGCACTTTAATTAATTAGCTAAACGTTTTCAAAGTGCTTTGAAGATGTAAACCACCATACAAGTGTTAAATGGTAATAATAATAAAAACACAATAATTAATTTCCTCAGGAAGCATGTGTACCGCACATGCCCAGAATATTCCTATCCAAGAGCATTAAAAAAACCCCCAGCCCAATCCTGCTTTACCTCTGACATTTTACTGAGGGCCAAGTGCTGCAACAGAATGAATCCATTCATTTATTCATCCATGGAGACTTAAGTTTGGATCTAGTTGGAAATGAGAAGAAAAACTGGCCACAGCCCCCATTAGTCAGTATGGCAGCACAGAAGGATGATTTAGAGCAGTTAAGCAAGACAGGGCTGTTTAATGATGAGGCATCCAGTAAGGGGAACGAGTACCACCGCCTCTCAGTTTTCTTTTCCCACAAAACCAGTAGAGCTTGCCAATACAAGCCAATACAGTGGCCCAAAATCTGAGTGTCGTTTGAGTCTTAGCTGTAGAGGAAGCAAGCAACAACCTGGACTACAACATATGCTTTTACATGGTGCTTCTGGCTGGAGTCTTGGAAACACTGCTCCATTCCCTTGGAGGAAGAAGCCTTTGTTTCGGTGCTTTGATTTGATTTAATTTTGGCAAACATTTACACAGATTTCTGCATGCAAGAAGTTCATAACAAGAAAAAGCCATTGCAAAAGCTAATTCAAATATGCATTTGCCAGAGGATTTGCTCTGGAAGCATTTCAAGGCTGCCCTGAAGGCTCTGTGGGTTTTCAGTGCAAATGGTCACCTCAAGAGCCAACCTTTCTTGAGCTGTATCATCAGGATTGCCTTTGCTAAAGGAAACTGGGCTGCACTATCCTCACTTCAAATGGGAGAGGTGACAGTGGTGTTCTTGCTTCAGCTTCCTGACAAACTTTCACTTGAAATCTCTCGGACTCATTAACTTACCCTTGACATCCCACAAAGTACATCTGCTCCTGCAGGTCACTGCAGAGACTCAAGGGTATGGTAGAGAAAGTCTCTAGATGGACTGTTTTTGCCTTGCACTCTTCATGCTTCATACAAGTGCAGAGGTGAATGGGGAAAGTTTGTGTCATTTATCAGTAGCTTATACCCAGAGCATTAAGGATTTTATAGCTCAGGAGATAATGTGACAAATTAAAAACATGATGTGAATTAGTGGAAAACTGACTTTCCCCCTCGCTGTTAATTCAGTCCTATGGCAATAGTGCACTTTCAGAGTGCAATGAAATTCATTAAGAGGTTTTGATGGATATGGAGAGACAGGAAAGCACCATTTATCACTTAGAAAAGCTTCACAAGGCACAAGAAAGGCCCCTTTATGGTGGCATAACTGCAGGAGGTGTCATCAACCAGGGAGCCTGTGTGATGGCTTTTCCTCACCAAACTGGGGGCATGCAGTTTGCGAGTGAGGCATTGAACTTCTCTCAGGAGCCTGGGTTCAGGAATTTACTTTTAATCTATTTCACAAATACAAATAGGAGAAGGAAAGCAGAACTTGTGCTTTCTGCAGGAGTCACCACCCAATTCAGCCACAAAGAAGTAAGATTCACCTGCCTCAAATTCACTTACCTCTAAGTAGAATTTTATGACATAATAGTATGAATAGTATAGCATCGCGTAACAGGAGGCACTAAAATGGGACACTTGAACAAAGATAAACCTGGGCTTTATCTCCATGTTCCTAAGCAAATGGAGTCACAACAAATGGCTCTAAATGTGTCTTTACCCTTGTCACCAGAGCCAAAGAAATATTCATTCTCCACCAGAAATAACAAGCAGCATTCACAAGTACTTCTGAGGCCAGCAGTTTTCTCCAAAGTAAATCCTTAGCTCTTTGCCAAAACCTGGAAGAATATCTGACAATCATCAGTAAGAATTTTCTTGAAGAGGATGTCTGGAGTAAGAAGAAAGGCCTGAAGGGTTTGAGCATGCAAAAACCTGATAACTTTACCCTGATTCCAAATTCATTAAGCTTTTGGAGAGAAGCAATGGGGAATTTGAAGTCTCTGCACAACCCTAACAGCATTGACCGAATAAAAGGAACAGGATTGACCTGTGGAATTTAACCATTATTTTATTGAAAAATTCCCACATAAGGACTAAAGGATTTGGCCCTTGGAAATCCAGCTTGTATTTACAGAGCTGTTTTCTGACCTTTTCTGCAAGCCAATGTAGTCACGAAGGCCTGATGAATGTCTGATGTGAAGAGAAAAGAAAAGGCTTCAGGCTGTTTCCCTTAGAGACTGATGAACACTCATTTCCAGTTAATTTAATAGGATATATGCTGAAAAAAGGACTCCTGTATACAGTACATTGAACGCAATCTCTTATATTTTCCCTGCCTAAGTGGCCAGTCTGTTCTACTGAGTCTCTGTCTCAGCAGACACCAAATATCATGTTTGTCAGAAGAACGTACCTCTTCAGGGGCTCAGCTGAATGCACCACACTTCACACAGATGCTCACAACATGCTGCTCGTTCTGCATGGATATAGAAACCCAGAGACTGGACTCAGGCCCCCAGTGGGGTAAAGCAGCAAAGTTGAATTGATTTTGGTGTAGCAGCAGTGATGATGGTCCCTGATGGTCTGAGTGCTGTTTCAGATCAGTTGACTGTTGAACAATTAAAGCAGTAGCATGAAGGAGGAGTGCATCTTAAGGCAGTGACATCAGCATCAGGCTTCAAGCTGACAAGTGAAATTTAATAATACCTTTCCTAACATGTGAGCATTTTCCTTCTGAGCCATCACTAAGGACTGGTTTTCAGCATAGGAACTGAGCTACGCACCTCAAAGGAGCAGCAGTGAGCCCAGAGGGCTCAGCTGGACCGGGTCTGCCCATGTGCCTCTCAGCAATGACTCCTGTACATTTCACAGGAGAGGGGAACACACAAAAGTACACTTCTGTGTGTGCTCATTGATAGTTCCCAGCCCAAACCCCTCTATACAACAAGCAAAACTCAGTTAAATTTGAAAATATTCAAAAAGGTTTTTCTCTGGATCCTACTTGCAAAATAGGCTGTCCCTACACGAAATGACTCTAAGAGGGGCATAATGAAAGGGAAGAGGAGAAAAAGTTAACGTTATTAGATAAAGTCCATTTAGTGAAGCTAAGCAGGTTGTCTAGCGCTTAATTTTGCACATGTCAAGTAAGAACAAGGAAATTGTATTTGCAGTAGACAGCAGCCCATGCTTGAGTTCAGGTAGCTACATTAATGTACCAATCCCTTTAGGGTTTTCACTGGAACACTATTATGATCTAACCCTTCCTGCTGTTAATTTACTGTGCTTTGCAGGATGGGGAGGAAGGCAGAATGAAGGCAGGAGGTGCTTAGAAGCGAATTGGGCACTTAACTGCATTTTACTGCAGTAAGTAATTACAAACCTGAGTATTTCATATACTCTCTGCTTTTGATGGTTACCATCAACAAGCACTTGGTAACTGCAACATTTCTTAGGCAGCAGATAAAGAATCAAAAGACGATGGGAGTCATCAGCTTCCAGTAATCTGTGTCCCTGCTTCTTTTGTCAAATCCCTTTGGGGAGCTCAGGTCTGGTGGATGTCTCCCCTTGATCCACTGAACATCGCTAGGGCCACAAAGGAGACTGCTGTCTGCTCTTTTAGGAGCTAAATAAAGGCCAGAAAAGCACTGCTAATCTTTGTCAATGCAGTGGGGCTGGTCAAGGCTGCACAATGGCTCGGTGCTTAACTGCGCTTTTAAAGCCTTTTGCAGGGGACGGAGTACTGCCAGAATGACTGTGTTTACCTCTGCAGAGGATCTGAAAGGAGACATGCTCCTAAAGGTGCAGTTTACCAGGGGAAGCTACAGCAGCTATGCCTGTGTTAGCAAAGCGCTCCTTCTACAGAGTTAGTCCAGGATTCACGCTTTCTTTTTCCACTGAGACAGGCACATCCCCATGCTCTACCAAACGCTTGTGAGATGCTGCCAGGCTGGTCTCTGAAGGCTGGAACAGCTCCAAGGAAACCATAGACTACATCTGTTGTAGCAGATCTTAATTGCACGAAGATGAACTAAAAGATTGCCATGATTACCCTCTGCAGATCAGGACTGCAGAGGCTGCTCTGCAGATGTCCCTGCCTGTCATGTTCACTGTTGTCACTTCATTGTTTGCTTATCCTCCATTCTGTTTTTCTCTTGATTTCACCTTCAGTCCTAAACACTTACATGACACCTTTATTCTGTCTTCAGATAATGGCAGAATGAGGGTCTTTACAGGCTGATGGTTTTAAGCAGACATCCTACAGGCTATCTGCTGTGCCTTACAGACACTGTCCACTTTAACCAACAGATACAAGCCTTGGGCCTTCAACCGGAAGAATGGAGGTGTCAGAAAGAAAATGATCTAACTCAGGAGCTTCAGTTCTTCCTGCCTCTAAATCCCATTGCTAGTCTCAGTGGCAATAAATTAGTATTTAACCTTTAGTTTTTCATCATCCATTAGACTAAACATCCACTACTCATTTATTTTTCTTCTGCAGTATCCTTGTCTTCACAAGTCTGAATGAATTGATTTCCTTGAATTCTGTTTAATATCATGAGAAGACTAAATATTCTCAACAGATGAACTAAGTGAGTGGTGCCTGTGTGTGTGCATAACATAAATTCCCATCCAGAGACAGGGCAAATGACAGTTCAATATATCCCAGCTCCACAATCCTGGAGTGACAGGAAACCCACAAAATTGCACATATGCGCAATATAGGAACAGGTTGCTCGGAAAAGCTATGGAAGCCACATCATTGGAAGGGTTCAAGGCCAGGCTGGATGGGACTTTGAGCAACATGGTCTAGTGAAACCCCCGTGGCAACCACTTCCAGCTCAAACCATGTTATAATACTATGGGGCCCCTTAGGTAAGTAGAGAAGTATTGCTATTCTCATATTATAGTCAAAGCAGAAATCCAGGATGGAAGTCAAATTGTTTGAGAGCTCAAACAACAGAAAACTACATAATCCTGAAGAAAACACAGGAATTCTGACTGTCACTCTTGTGCTCTCCCTTCTCAACCATGTTATCATCTGAACGTGTAAGAAAACAAAAGCTACAATAAAATCAGCTTCAATCATAAGTCAGTGAAGCTGAGGTGGCAGCGGGTCCCTCATTTTTGCCTCTCCAAGATGAATTTAAACCCAGAAGGGTGAGGGAAGTTTAATTTTTTTCCAATAAAATGCCATTATTGTGTCTGACAGTGACAGGTTTTGCATAAGCAGACACACACGTGCATGCACATGCATACAAAGTTGCTCCATAATAACAGGTTTTCTGGCTTGGTCTCAAAGCTGACATAAATCAGAAGACCAAGTGCTTCTCCTCTGCTAGTGTATGGACTATGAATAATTATCCTGATGATCCTTCTATTAGGCCATCATTCATAACCATAAGATAGATCTGCCCCTCACAAAGAAAGGACACATCCATACGAAAGGATCTGTCAGACAGAGTCAATGTGTCACTCTGAACATGCCCATGACCTAACCAACACCTATTTGTCTCCCTTCGTTCTTTAATTTAGTCTAGTTTTTATCTTTTCTGGTTCCTTTCCCTTTTCACCTGCTCACTGAATGGAAATCACACTGATAGGAAGGCAGAGATACCAGCTGCTCTGTAACTTTCTCCATTTATCTCCCTTAGGTCCTGAATCAGTCAGATGCTTTTGTGCGTGCTTAACAATAAGCACCTGCTTGAATCCATCCTTATTCAGTGTAACATTTAAAACTCATTGTTAGCCCCACCGATACCAAGCAGAGTTGGTAATATCACACAGTTAATATCATGCTTAAAATTCAGCCAAGATGAAGAGTGCTTTGTCAGATCCTGAGATGACACTGGATAGTAATGCTGTCCTAAATGACCTCCAAAAAGGTGTTTATTACAGTTGTTCATAGCAGTTAGGGGCAAGTACCTTAAGGTGCAGTACGTGACTTCAGATCTTTGCCACTCAGAAGCAAAATCTGACTAAAGCTGAGAGAAGGTTCTGTTTGCTCTCACAATAATCACAAAAGCTCTGAGGAGCAAATGCACAAAAATGCTGGTTGTAAGAATTTCAGGATAGAAGTTGCTCATTCCTGCCATAAACCCCAGATGACTTCCATATATTTTGTTTTATCTGCCCAAATGCTAAATTTACATTCTACAAAATCCGAAGGTAACCTGGGGATGCTTTTTTGTAGCTTCTTACCAACAATTTCCAACACTTGAAAATCATCATCTAATAAGACAACTTGAGTGGAAACCATTTGTTATCTCATTTAGTCTCTTGATTTGGCATGACCAACTGAGATAATCGTCGCTAGCGCAAACAGTTCATGTGCACATCAACAACAGCAGAAACAACCTCTGAGAGAATGTGTAGTAGGCTGGCTATAAAAGGGCCAAAGTACAGGGAGTGAGGAGTCCAAACCTGTACCAGCAGCCTATATATGCTCAAGAACATAATAACAAAACCTGCCTGATTCTGGTCTGAATTTGTCTGTGGTATTTGTAAGAACCATCTGTTCTCCTAAAGTTCATTGACCAGCGCACAAATGGGGTGGCAATGTCTAATGAGAGGTGTCTAATGGGCAGATGAAGAGAGCAAGCTGAACAGCTTGGTCTCTAACTATTAAAAACTGGCTTTGGTTGGGCTGTCTGGCTCAACTGCCAATGGCTCAGCTATTAGAGGTCTCAGGATGTTTATTAATGCATAGGTTTAGGGATCTTCATCAATTTTCAACACTGCCTGGCTCTTTCTAACCCACTATAATCTATGCCTGATCTTTGGATCTTCCTGAAGCTTTGTACCAGGCTAAGCTAAAACAGACCCAGAATGGGAGCTGTACAAGAGCCATAAAAAAGCAGTAGATTTGGTGATGGAAAACATTTAAGCCGATATTGTCTTTTGTCTTAGATGCAGCCACTAGTACCCATATCACTGAAAAGACCAGAAAGTCTATTCAAAGTAAAACGAGACTCTCAATTCAGATATTATGTGGAGGCAGCACTTGCTTTGCCATCTGCAGGCAGCATCCCTGTGTCTCACTTCTTCCTGTTCTGGAAGAAGTCTTATGCCTTGAAAGAGCTCCCATGGAGCACAATTCATCCGCCTAGCAGTACACTCACCAAGGGCTTGCCAGAGATGGCTTTAATTTGCACCGCTTCTCCATTCAAATTATCTTCTGAGATATTTATGCTTGGCTCTTCCCATGTGTGAAATCTCATCTCAGCCAGAGCCCTTTAGGACACCTTTGTTACGAGGCACCAGTGAAACTCCAAACAAGCAGTGAGGCAGGAGGAACAACCTCCATAGGAGGTAAATCATGACACAAAGCTTGCAAGGAATAAGACATCACCATGCTCACCCAGAGCTTGCCAAAGAGCTCATTTGTTTGAATTCTCTGTTGCCACTTTACACGTACACTATTGCTCACATACATAAAGCCAATGAACAACCACATGGAAATAAATACGCTCATACCAAACCCCCATCAAACTATACCCTTCTGCCAGCTGGAAAAGGAGGAGTGCTTCTTGTTTTCCCCATTTCTTACACACAGCAAACACTGGGATACTGAATAAGAACCTTTATAGAAAAAGTGAAGCAGTATAAAGAGAACAAAAATACCTGAAACAAACTCAGCTGCTTTGCCTAGGAGAAGCTGCTATTTCACTTCACTGCCTGCTGAAGTTGTGGATTCCTCCCTTGGTCTCAGCAGTGATTTTCTTTCCTTAATTAATCAATTACACATGTAACTGTCGTCCATTAGCAAGGCAGATGACTGTCTTCAGACTCTGATTACGTTTTGGAAGAGCCCAAAAGTATTTCAGTAGGATGAATAAATTTCCTCTATGAGGTTTTAATGAGACCATTTAGCATTTTTGTTTTAAAAAACAAGAGCTGAAATGGGCATAATAAACCAGCTCCACCTACATCATGCACTTGGGAAAAACAACAGACCCCAGTTGAAGCCCCTTTCTGCGCTTAATTGTACTTGGAAGAGTACATAATGGAGGACTAATGGTACCTATGCATTTAGTTCACTTAGCAGTGCAGAGGAGATGATTTCCTACATGCAGTATAGCACTTTGCTTGGCTTTTTTATCAGATAATGATCAGGACACATGCATTAGTAATAGACTGCCAGGAGTAGCATGTCCTGGGTTATAAACCCCAGCTGGTCATGATCATAGTTATTAGTAATAATAGTAATCTGCATTTCTAAATTACATCTGACTGCAAGAGCTACCAGCATCTGTTTATATAATATACATATTGCAGTAAGTCTAATTACATCAGTGTATAAATATAGAGGCATTTTTCAGTGTCGGGGCATGTTTTCAAAGAAACGAAAACTCCATTCTCAGAGCAACTCAGTATACTGTGCTGTACTCAAAAATACAGCCAGGATTTCAGTGCTTACTTCTCTGATACCTTCCTATATCATACACAGTGTGCCTGTCCATTTCATTAATCCTTTATTGACAAGAAGGGCTCAGGACTTGGATTTTTAAATCTCATCTGAGAGCCTGAAAGCCTCCATTCTCCAGGAAGTGTTTGCCCCAGGGTCATTGCTACTGTTATATGCTGATTTCCATTTGCATATTTTGTTTGGAGCCTGCATTGTATTTGCTTTCTCCTATCTGTTTTTCTTCCTGACACTGAGGATGAAACCAGCAATCAACAGGGGGCATCAGCAAGAGCTCACTGCCGTCCCCATCCCTGGTACCTTCCCTCAGCCTTTCTTTATGTTTTACTGATTATTTTTCAAACTAAGAGGCTTAAAGCCAGGAAATGCCTGAAACAATAGTTCTGAAGTGGTAAGAATATGCATTTCATATAATGCTGAAGAGAAGGTGATCCCCACTCTACATTGCCAAAGCTTCTCTAAAATCCAGACTAATTAAACTTCTCTAATCAGTGTTGCCAAGTGGATGGGTACAAGCATTTTGTTCTCCGAGCACTGGATAACGATTATATTGACCATATTCTGGGACTTATTCTGGTAACTGTTTTACCAGTAAAGGAGGCACCAGGGCCTTCAAATCCTTGCTGGAGCAGTGTCCTATATCCCTGCTGGACATTTCCAGAGCTTCTGGTGTTGCCTCAAGCTGTGGAGTCAACTGGGCTTTCACTCCTCTTTGCTCTATGGATATTCAGACAACACTGAGGAGTGAGACATCAGGAATACATGGATAAAATGGCCCAAAAGCTGGGATAAAGGCAGCTCAGTAAGAAGCAATTTGCACTGTAAAGAAGTCTTATAAGCATGCAGCCTATTAATATCTGCCTCCGTCTGAGACAAATGTCACCAGGTTGAGCTGCTTTGGAGGCTGAACAGATAGCAATTATCTATCACCCCAGAAGATGCTTCCAACAAACGATTCACATTTGAAGGGGCTGAGGTGGTGTTTGCTTTTGTTTTGTTTTCCTGACAAGTAATCTAAACACAAAAGTCCTGGTTCTCAAAGGCTTCAGCTTGTGGGTGCCTCTGCAGGCTTTTTGCTTCTCCACAACCCATCAGCCCAATTGAAAGCAAAACTTTAAAAGGATCAGAAAGCAATGGAGGAGATTAAGTCTTTGGGCATTTACATACCTTCAGAGCTATGATGGCCAAGGAAAAGCTTGCTGCAGCACCTGGAAAGGCAGCAGTTTGTAGATAGGTACTAGCTTTTGGGTTGACATTAGCTCTGGAGTGGGAGAATGGCCCATGTTCTAGCTGATTCCTTAGAAAAGACCTGCTAAGGCATCCATTCTACTCTCTCCAGGCTGGAGCACAGATAGCACCAGTGTTGTAAAAGAGGAATACCAGTAGCAGTGTAGACAAAACGGACATTCCAATGTGCTCCGCTGAATTGATTGAAGTTGCTTTGGGCAGCCCGGTCTAGTGGAAGGTGTCCCTGCCCATGGCAGGGGGTGGAACTGGATGAACTTTAAGGTCCCTTCCAACCCAAACCAGTCTGCAATTCTGTGATTCTGAAGTGGTGTTAACAAGGTTTCTGCTGCCAACTGCAGACACAGAGGTGAGCTCAAGAAACTTAGATCCCCAGGCACATTCTGCAGCAAGCTGAGAGCTTGAAGTCAATGCTCTTGGCTCATTGCAGGGCTGGGTTTTCTGCTAGCAGAAGTTATCACACAAGATCAGTATCAGATCCATACCAATCCTAATCCAGGCAGGTGCTGACTACAGGCTTAGGCCACATGAATGGTCTTATATCCTATTATAAAGGTACCAGTTCCTCACTGTCATCCAGTCCTCACCATCTCTCAGGCAGTTTAAGAGACAGTAATGGCAGTTATCAACACCTTCACATTTTCTGTTTTGTTACCTCCAGTACAAATATCAATTACACAGTCTGACAAGGAGAAAATGAAATTGCAAAGTGTTAGGCTGCAGGTATTTAGTTCAATTATTGGGGCTGTCTTTAAAGCACTGTAATGACACCAATAGGGCCAGATAAGAGAGAGATGGGGTATTATGTGCATCCCTACACTTTGAATTTAAATTAAAATTTGCTGTGATTTAAGATGTTATCTCCTTTGAAGGTCTATACTTTCCTTGGAGAAAATAATTATTCTCAGCTAATAATGTGAGTTACTGTGCTAGTGATAGCATATTTGCAACAGGGTGCCTTTGCTTCATACAGTCAAAGACTCAGGTTCATTATTTACTGCATGATAATCTTAATCTGGAATGAATCTTTGACTTGAAAGGACACCTCTTCTTTAAAACTCATCATCGCCTTGCCCTGCTTTGGCTTATGCCTCAGTTTGGAAGGTACATTTTTCTTTGTGATTTGCAGAAGTCATTACCAAATGCCTGTAAGTCCATCAGCCAGGTTACCTTGATAATAGTAATAATAACAATGGCAATAAATAAAGCTCAACTATGTCCAAAGGAAAACAAAGGAGTCACTTGTGAGCTGTGATTGCAAAGATAAGTAGTAAGAAAGATGACAGAACATAACGTAGGTACTGACAGCATCATCACCCGTGTGTCATTTTGAAACCACATTAATCAAGCCACCATCCAAGGACTTTACCCATAAGTGTATTGTCTGGCAACAGGTTCTTGCTACAGAGTGAAAGGGGAACGCAAGAACAGCTTAAGGCTACAACCACAGAGCAGCTCAGGACAGGAAACTGTGATGCTCTATCCCTAAATCAGGTCTAGGGCAGACACCAAACTAAATTGGGATGCCTATGTAGCAACAGAAAGATCTAGATTTTACTCCATGTTGGCTTTAATGCTTTGTGCAGTTACACAAGAATGTCTGGTGTGCCCTTTGCATGGTCATTGAGTGGAAATCTCTGTTGTACAAATTTCTCACTTTGTGCTGATTCTTTGTCATGCATCAGGAAGTCCTGGCTGAGAGATGCCTGGTGATTAGCTCAGCCCTAATTCCCTCCCTGCCACTCTCTCTCATACTGGAGAAATGCATTCTCAATTATGTTGCTGATAAGAGAATTCCCAGGACTACAGTGACTGAATATATCGGATTTACATAATCTTGCCTAAATATCAACATTGCATTTGCATCATGTCACCAGGTTCCAACTGTATCAAATGAGGGTGGATACTTGGAGAAGCCATACCTGAAGATGAAGACATAAACCAGAGAGAAACAAAAGGAGACAGAAGGTAATTCCCCAGATTTTGCTGTGCCATGTATCACCTCAGATACCTAGCTCACAAAGACTTGCTTCTGAAGAGAAAGAACCGTCAGCTTCCCAGTGAATAGCTACCCTGTTTAAGATCACATGCTCACTCATCAGAAGCAACTATCTCATGCATACAGGATTTCTGTCTATGTTACTTGTGCTTCTTGGAAGTTATCTGAGATTGTTCTGTTTCTTTGCAAGGGCTCAGCATTCTGTGCTGGCAAATGCAACCAAAAAGACAACCCTGGAGAATAAAATGTTCCGTATTTCTGATAAAATCCAGACAATATCATGTTAAAATCCCTACTTAAGCCTGCTCCAAAGTCTGAAGCCAGTCCTGAAAAAGGAATGACTGCAGACTGGAGGTTGCTGAGATTCCCCTCAATGGAGCCAATCTCAAAGCTGCTCCTCTTGTCAATGACTTTCTTCAAAACACCATCCCCATGTGAACAAGACTGCCAACAACAGGCCACACATTCTCTCCTACAAGCACAGGGGAAGTCAACTTGTCTGCAACACCATTTACTCCTGCAACAGTGGATATAAGCTTCGGTCTTGTCTCAGACTGTATGAGAGGTTTATCTTCTCACTGCTGTTGATTGAGCATTCTGAGACAAGCACCACCAGGCTGTTCAGGCCATCCACGCATTGCCAAGGAGCAGACTGGGATGTCAACTTCCAGGTAAGAATCTCTCCCAGAGCTGAAAGTGGAGTGGCCATGAAAAGCTGCAATATTAAAACTTGGTTTTTGAGACCAGATAACGGCCGTAAAAGGGTTTGGGTTTGAATTTGGGGGTTTTGTTCTTTTTTAACATTTCCTTGCATCAATTTCCCATTTGGATTTCTTCTTCTTTGTAAAATCCTACCTCTAAAGCCTATCTAGGGAAGTATTTCATCCCCAGTGGACATCAGAAGGCTGCAGTAATCACGGTCGTGATTTAAGGATACACTTCAGCCTTGAACTTCTCTATGGCGAGTGTGACATTGACCCAGAGTAACTTCTTTTTTCTCTTTAACCAGCATTTCTCCCACTTAGGTTTTATACTGGACCTCGACCTAAGGAGAAAAGGGAACTGGTTACCTGGAGCTAAATTTGCACCACTTCAAAGAAAAAGCTGCTTTAACTGACCTGGAGGAGGGACATTCTGCAACACCAGGGATAAAAGCCAGCAAAGTAACAGAGCCTCAGGACATTGAATAGCAACTGGCATCCCAAAACCTCTGAAACTCTGCCAAAGAAGGTCACTTGGGCCCCTGGTGCAGAGGTCACCACTCAGAGCAAGAGTCACTACTCACATCTGCCCCGGAGATCGGCACAAACGTGACAAGTCCTGTCCTTATCCAGGTGGGATGTGAAAGAGAACAAAGCGATTAGCAGGGTCCTACAGCTGGACCAAGCCAAGACTGCAAACTCTTTGTGGTTTCTTTGAATAGGGTCAAACAAGGCTGTAAAGCAGTCGTCTGGAATATTTATAGGTCTATGTGCCCAGTACATAGCTGGTTTCTGAGGAGCGCTTTGTTGTTCAGGGGTTTAAGGGAAAGAACAGGCTGCTGGGAAGTTTTCAAAGCTCTTATCCTGAATAAGAAAGAATTCAAGTGCTGAGTTTGTCATTCAAAGATGTATTCGAGAGGCTGAGTACAACGTTCTCAGGCCAAGCTGAAGCAGAAGATTGCAAGATGAAGAAAGGGCTCCCTCTGGAGAAATATTACCAACTTCTTCTGACGCCCCACAGCTGGTGTGGAGCCAGCTCCCACTGCTGTCCTGCCTGTGGCATTCCACCATGGAGACAGGCTGCAACCCTGGCAAGATCCCTGGAGTAAGTCTCTTTACTTTGCCAGGGTTACAAAGTGAGGAATGAAGGCACTTGAGATCTGCCTTTGGACTCCTCACAATTAGGTCTGTTTGCATGTACTGGATGGCTCCCTTGTTTATTTTCTATGGTGAAGCAAAAGCTTTCCATGGAATCCTAAACTCTTGGTTCTCAGAGAGAAACTGTCAACATAAAACCCATGGTGGCCAGCAGCTGTATCCAGCTGTGCTGGGAGCAAGCTCATAAGGCTGGGGTAAAGCCCCAGCTTATCTACATCACAGGTCTCAAGCTGAGCTCTGTGCTTTCTACAAGCTGCAAGAAGGAAAACTGCAATGTTTGTTGGTGTTACCTGGTTAATTTTCAGCAAGTTCAGTGCTCTGATCTGAATCACCTGCCACCCAGTTAGGGAAGGCATTGAGGACCAGGTTGTTTTGAGGTGATGAGCAAAGCACTTAAGAATATATGTGTCATTCCTTGTCTTTTATTTCTAACATGGCCATGTGGGAAGTGTTAACAAAACCATCCTGGGAAAAGACTTCTCATTTTCAGAGCTCAGATTTTGACTGCAGAAGGTCTGCCTGCACTTGATGCTGGTGAGGGAAGAACCTGGGAGGCAATGCTAGTGATATCTTGCCATGATTAGTGGGGATGGAGATATTGTCTATGAAACCCATTCACTGCAGCACCTCAACAGGCTGCTCCAGGGGTCCCTGTTTGTGCTGAGTAGCTCCTATGGGTAAGGCACTGGCCAGCTCAGAGCTTTTCTCCTCGAACTGGAGTCTCATATTTTCACAAGGGATTTACATCTCCCCTGGAAAACACATAAGAGCTGCAGGCTAAGAAAG
The DNA here is from genome assembly GCA_009867235.2 of Psittacus erithacus. Taxonomy (NCBI): domain Eukaryota; kingdom Metazoa; phylum Chordata; class Aves; order Psittaciformes; family Psittacidae; genus Psittacus; species Psittacus erithacus. The sequence goes on along the minus strand of WYDI02110703.1, from coordinate 246,265 downwards.
CTTGAAAAGAGCTGCACAAACCTACTGAAGCAGAAACTCATATTTTCACTCCCGTAGTTGCATTTGCTTTGCTTCAGGTTTGCACACCTCCCATTTCAAAAGCTTTAGTACTAACCAGGGCTCTTTCTTCTCTGAACTTTCTAATCATTGCCTTTTCCAAGAGGTTCCTGGAGGTCAGACCGCTGCGACTGTACCTGATAGCGCTGCTGCAGCATCCTGTCTGCACACGAATGGGCATTGGCAGGGAGTCCCGCTCCTGAGCGCAGCCTGTAGCAGTTTATGCTGTGTGCAACTGCTGCCATCTTCTGGCCTTATTCAGGCTCATTTCAGGCCCGAAATAGCTGAGGCAGAATCGGTAAACTCAGGTGTAATAATTTAGTTCTGATTACAAGAAACTGGTCTGAGAAACACAGCCTTACCCAATAGCAGCCACAAAGTCACACCAATGTTTGTGAATTGGAAGGGTACTCGGTGTCCAGCAATTTCTACCACAGGCTGGAAAAACAGGGCTGCACTTCCCAGCAATAAGCGCCTGGAGAGGTTGATGTTCTTCCCTTGACTTTTCAACAAGCATGAACTCAAATTGATAAGTTTGAGGTCTACTTTAAGAGTCTTAAAACCAGAGTTTAAGATATAGGAGCTGCATAGTCTAACTGAAATCGTACTCCCAACATCAAGTTACTTCCGAATTTGGAAGCATCACTCAGACCTATTGATGGATTTAGTGGCTGTATGGATTGCTGGCATTTCCAGCCTTCTTCCTCCACCCCATAACCTTCTGTGACAGCTTGGGAGAACCTGCATGTCCAGAGAATCTGGATCGTTTATCAGTAACTATGGGAATCTGTGCTGGAAAGTCCACGTAGTGAGAAACATGAGATGATCAAGGTAGAATCATCAATATGGAAAAATAGGAACACAGATTTCAAAGGGTTTTCTTTCTATCCAGTCCATCCTACGCTACCTCAGGCAGCCGTACCACATAATCCTACTCTTAAATTCCCTGAGCCCCACTTTAAAATTAGTTGGGCTTTTTTATGCACAGTTTTTACCAGCAACCTTGTCTGAACATTCAAATACGGGATTTTCCTGCTTACTGAGATTTCAGCCTTATGCAGAATGTCAACTAGCCTGGAGTAAGGACCACTTGAAAGCACCTCCAAGGCTTTCAGTGCAAATCTCAGACCTTTATTTAAAAGCCCACTTCATAGAAAACAGCTTTTTGACAGTGTTTGCTAATGCACCGTTTCCTACATGAAGGCAGAACACACGGAAGAGGCTTACAGACTGTTGACTCTATAGTTCTGTACTCAGCAGTCAGGCATGAGCATTGCAGAATTCACAGCTGGCAGCTCCCATTTGAGACCAGTCCTTGTCACTTCCCACCTGAGACCAGTCCTTACCAGCTTCCCCAGACTGCTGCTGGCTTCGGTTCACCCAACAGGACCCCAGCTCAGATGGGTCCTATGGGACTTGAATGAACCTCAGATGCAGAAAAACACCTCACGTAACCTCTTGATGATGGAAGTACCTTCACGGTTCCTTTATTATATTCCCAGTATCTCCTGGCTCTTTATATTTCACTTGAATATTAGCTTTAGCATGTTGCATGTGCAGCATACATCAAGAGAGGACTAAATGCTGACTGACCTGTCAACCTTTGAGCACCTGAATGTCTTAAAAACAAGCCACAGCTGATTCAGAATCAAACCTCTACTGACCTTCAATGGGTCTGGGGGAAGAGGCATTGCTGTATGAAGTTAAAATTCATGCACAAACCCCATCATCTGCCAAGCAGCCTCTGCTGCTTATGCTGTGAGCTCTTCTTCCAGGCTGCTAACATTATACAGGTCTCTGTTATCCTGCTCTGAAGACACAGGGTGGATTATTACATTTATACAAACAGCTGCAAATGAATAGCACACGTCCTTAGAAATACATCCTTAAGAGTACATACTATAGTCAAATGATGTGCCAAGCTACGAGAAGCAGCACTTTTTTAGGACATAATCTGGTTTTGCATGGCACTTCAAAATATTTCATGCTTCCTCCACCAAAAACCTTTTCAGGACGAAGCTTTTCCCATGCAGTGTGTTAGGAAGTACACAGAGTGAAAGAATTGTGATAGAAGTGAGACTTAATCAAGGGGGGATTAGCTGAGAGAGCAAGAATGTGCAAGTAGCCCCACATTGTCAGGCTGGGGAAGTCACTTGCAGCAGCCCTCGTAAAAGAACTCAAAGCGTGCATTAAACACAAACACTACAAGAGTCACTCATTTATTTCCAGCTTTTTAATGTGACAGAGAGAACAAAACCAAAGCCCATTGGAACAGCTGCAATTTCCAGTGACAACCAGACACAGATCAGATAAAAAAAACTCATAGAAGAAGAAAGGTTTCAATTGATGAAAAGGAACCAAGGGACCGGAATTGTCTATTTCACACAAGTCGACAGAACATCTAAATGAAACATTTCATTAAATGCACAACACTGGGTGTTATTTACAGTGGGACTTGCAGTGTGTGTACATTTATAGAGCACTAACAACACACAAAGCAAAGAAATTCCTTTCAATTTGTTTCCTTCACAGTTCCCAGGTTTGATTCTTCTTAAAAGCAGCATTTGCTAATATGAGGGTAAGAAACTGAGGGAGAAACTTGATGGAAATACAATAGACGGGGCTCAAATCTGCATAAACCTAAAAATATACTCTCAGCTTTCATATGTGCTTTGGAAAGTCAAAGGACATTATCAGGGAACATAAATGGACCTAGGGCCTCCTTAACAGTATCAGAGTATCCTCTGTTGTTGGAGGTCTCAAAGCAGGATGTGGAGGAGACCTGCACATCTGCAGAAAGCTCAGCCCCATGCAGTCTCACTCTGTGCCCCGGTGTGAACCCAGCCTTGGGGCTGGACCACTTCCAGGCTCAGGGAATATCCCTTAGTGCACCTCTCCGGTATCACCGAAGGACATCAGGCTGCCTGACCGCTCCCCAGTATGCTGAACATCGGGATCTGGATACAGGTTTTCCAAGAGTGACCCTTTCCTTAGTCCAAAAGATTCATATAGCACTGGGTAGAAGTCACAGAACATTCCAAGGGGATAAAGATCATATAGGCAAGGAGGGGATCACCCCACCCAGCACAAGCTGCAGCCACCACCAGTAGGATATAGCAGAGCCAAAGGCAGGGAAAAGGAGTTGTCCTGCACAACTGAATTAAAGGAATAGGTATACAACAACCAGTTAAATCAACAGGAAATATAAGGAGGCAGAACTCTTATTGTAATACCACTGGTGTCTTATAATAGTATCAACAGTGCTTTGTGTTCCTCTAAATGCCTGTTTCTCCATGCTCAGAAACTCAGTAATGAACTCCTCCTGTGACCCTGTTACACTGCTGTACCCCTAAAGACATTAAATCACAGCACGCCAGTTCAGGTTGCCTAGACCCACCTTTCCCACGCCACAAAGTCCCTGGCTGCATGGCTGTACTGGTGTGCCATGCGTGCATGAAGAGGTCCAGCTGTCCTCTGGAAGAGATTTTTGGGATTTAAGGCAAGTCCCCTGTCTTGGTCCTCTGTGTCCCTGCTGCAGTAAAGTTCATGAATCCAAGGAAATAGTGCTCTGCAGAGACCATCAGTGGACCTGTGGTCAGCAGTTTTCTCTGGGGATGGTCCAGTGCGTCCAAGACAAAGAGACTGTTCACTGCGGCAGAGATAGGCAGGAGGAACCAATGGAAGAGGCATGCTGGTCCCTTGCACTGAAGGTATAATGCAGATTTTGCAGTAGAAATAAAGCTGAGCCATCAGAGGAGGAGCCTGAGAGAAATCTCCCCCTGCATGGTGCTCCAGGGCTCAATGGCTCAGGCTTAGCCTAGCAGGTATCTCATAGCTTGAAACTGAGATGCAAACCAGAACACAGTCTGAGGGGACTTCACCCATCAACCGTTTTGCTCCGAGGGCAGTAGTGTGAAGCCTACAGTGATTTACACCAAGACAAAAACAATAAACAAATATATGAAGAACATTGACTAAGCCTTGTTCATGCTGAAGTTGAATGGGAGATGTTAGTCCAGGTATCAAAAAGGTCGATGCCTGAGCTGGAGTCATTACCCTGGATGTCTCTGTTACAGAAGGAGAAAAGCAGAGCTATCCAGGGCAAGCCGTCTTCTCAGCAAGGTGCTTGAACATGGTCACAAATATTGCCTATGCGTTTCAGCTGAGAATAATGGAAACCCAGGACGATGAGTTCAGATCCAGACGTCTAACTCATAGGTGTCTAAAGCTAGGTGATACTGTTTCTCCTTAGCTTTTTCTTTCTTTGTTCATCGTTATCCTCCCCCAGGCCATTGTGTATGTTTGCCCTTTCCTATCAGGTTACAAACTCCCTCGTTAGGGACAGGCACCTTGTCACAACATGCCTGTATTGTCCCCTAGCCCTCAAGTGACTGACCCATGGATTTTAGGGGTGCAAAGAGTTTCTGCAGCCACATGGGTAGGTGAGGTTTAGCAGCCTGTGAGAAAGGCGTTCCGTAAAGAGGAAAGGTTTCTAAGACTGGGTATTTCCTAACATTACCTTGCCATTTCTATCTCCTCAAGACCTCAATTTCTTCCTTCTCTGAAAATTAACAGAGAAGCTTTGCAAATTAAATAGTGTCGTTACTGTCACTGTACAATGTCAGTGGAGAACACAAAGGGCCAGGTTTGCTGTCAGAGCATTGGACGATACGTAAATAAGAGCGCTTCGTAAAATAAATAGAGAGAGGTTTTGGCTCCACAGAGCAGCACAACAGAACAGTCCAGAAAATGAAACACTGGAACGTGGTAATTGGTATGCACAGCCCAACAAAATGGGTGAAACTTAAAGACCATGGTGATCTTTTGTGTTGAAATACCCATTTAGCTGCTTCTCACCATGCAAAGGGACCAGACATTCTTAGAGAAGAAAAAAAGCCAAAACCACATTCCGGGCTGTGATTCTCAACAGAAGCTGTGAACTGCTGCCAAAGGACATAATTACATTCACTCCTACCTCAGAGAAGGAACCTTGCTGTTTTGAAGACAAATCAAAAAAGGCCCTAAGCAACCTATAAAATGAAGAAATGAGGCATAATGAGCTTGGTTATTATGGCGGCTTGCAATTCTATCAATTCCTTAAGCCTCAGAATAAATCTCAAAATAGCCCATTGTAGCCTAGTTGCTCCGTAAGTGTTTATCCCTGGCTGACACGATGATAAAAGTGATGCTCATTAGAGGGTTTTGCCTCATCGGCAAAGGATTTGCTTCTTGTGATCTAACCATGCTCTGTGTCCTTCAGCTGTCCCCTGCAGCAGCACCAACGCTGACTCTTACTATTGCATGGGACTGGGCCTATGTTGCTAATGTATTTGGCTGTCTGTGCAGCTGAAGGCAGAGGTGTTAGACTTCAGACCTGCTGGATTTCAGCCTATCCTTGCTTGTTTTTCTTAAATAAAAATGGAAAAAAGGAGGAAAAAATGGATCCAAAGAAAAGTAAATGGGAAGATCAATAGCAAAAGTACAAAGAACTTTTTATGTCACAAAATATCCTGGTGAGACAAATTGCCTGCATTATATGACAGTTTCTGATCAATTGTGGTCTATTGTTGGGCTTGTTGAAAGGGTTTAATTAGCATTATCTCATCAGTTGTGAACACTGGCGAGTTATTTAACAGTATGCATTTCATTCTTGCCTCCCAAGAAAATATAGCCCAAACTACACAACCCACATTACTTTTAGATGCATCAGGACTCAAGTTGTATGGTAAAATGGTCCTTACAGGATATCAAATTTAAATGGGCCACTTAATGGAGAATTTAATGTTCTGTACAGTGAAAGCTTGCTGCGTGCATTCCCTGTGTAACAAGTTAAATGGCTTTAAGTAACTGTGCTTACAGTGCTTCAACGAGACCCAAGTATATAAGAAAATCAAGCATCATATTCTTTAAATAATATGGCTAAAATGCTGGTAAATTCATAGTTACCATACTTTAGGTATTTGACAAAAAGTCCCCTATTTACACTGGATAATATGTACACATTTGGTTTGTGGAATGCTCCAACATCTTATCAATTTCTCCTCTGTGAAAACAGTAGGAAAAAAACCCCTCTTTATCATCATAGAAATATATATTCCCAGCCATCAGTACATTTAAATATTTGGTGTCTGGATATAAAGAACGAAGTGTCACTAAGTTGGTTATGACTGCAGATAATCTTGAGTTACTGGGGTTCCTTTTTCGTGTCTCTCTTAAGATCTTCTTAAGGGTGCTGAGATTAAAAATTGTGAATTCCAATAGCTGATGACTTCAATATGTGTGTGTACGTTTGCAAGTACGTGTAAATACATATAGATATAAAATTATGTATATATGCCTCTCCCAGACCATAGTGATTCTCTATGCCCAAGTAAAGACAATAAAGGGCTTTGAGACACTGAGTCATCTGAGAGAGGCGAGCATCCACCCTCACCTCCTCTAGGAATCAGGATTCTCTCACTTCTGCAGGTGGTTCAGTTGGTAACCCCCAAATCAAGACAGCGAGGGTCACCAGCCACATTTGTTGCTCTGGTCCCTATTGCTGGAGCTCATCTACAGTAGATCTGCCACTTGCTTCTGCTCCAGATGCCCTTTGTGTCTGAGCACAGCTGATATGAGTTGCCAAGGAGCACTGGGCAAGGCAGCATCTCACAGCTTGGTAAAGGCATGGGGGGGTCAGGATCTGTTCTCCAGTCAGACAAACTCACACATGCATGAATCTGCTGTTCTCTTCTCGTGTTGTTACACTGGGGTGGAGAGGAAAGAGCAGGCTCCCAGCACAGGCAAGGTTAAACCCAAGCTCTGCAAGGGGTGTGTGGTAACTGCATGCACCAATTGTGACTGTTAAATGGTGTTTTAGGGGGGGTGGTTTTTTATCCCTTTGCGCTCTTCTTTGCTTCTGTTGTCTTCTTTGAGGTATCGACAGAACAGTGTAGAAATGGACATTTTGATTTTCCCAAGCATGGCTCTTTTTAGTTCTTCTTCTGCATCTGCCTCCCCCCTCTTCCCCCCCCCCAGCCTCTTTGGCTTCTTTTGCTCACATCAGGACCTGTTCTCGAGTCTCTGGCAAGCGCAAAGAAAGCAGACCACCTCCAACCAGAGCAGAGGAAGCCAGAAGGATGGGAACCACCTTGGTTATCCCTACAAAGGAGGCAAAGATTGAGTTCCCCAGGATGGCACCAAACTTGCAAAGCCCATTGAGGATGCCAAAGGCTGTTGCCCTGTGGGAAAGAAAAGCAGAGAGCAGTGGTTAGGAGGGAGGTTCTTGGTGTAACTACAGAAGATCAGGATGGGTGATTATGTGAATGCTCTTGTGTTCCCCAGGCTATGCTCCTAGCAAGTAAAGCCAGGCAGAATAAATAAAGGGATAAATAGATATCACTGGTTTGCATGTCTGTGATTAAGTGGAATGTCTGTGTGTATTCGTTTCTCTTTTTCATCTTAGCTTCTCCCCAGTCCTGCAGTGCCCCACTATGTCAGCCTTTGGCCTTCCCAAATATGGCAGGACACAACCTGCTCTAGAATTTGTCAAAGCCCTTCCAAGTGCTCGCAGGAGTGGGTTGTCACCAGGGAATCCAGGACAGCTCTCCTCCAAATCCTGCTTCACCCACCAGCCAAAGGTACACTGTGCCTTCAAAGCACAGCCCTTCTCCTTCCCTTTAGGCTTCCCCCAGCAGCCAGGAGAAGGCAAAAAAGGCTTATAGTGATGTTGTGAGCAAAGATATAATCTGCAGCACAATCTCCCAAAGTTTCCTGTGCCGCCTCATCCCTCAAACCAATCTTTGCACAAGGCTGTCTCCAGGTTGAGGAGGGGAAGGCTGTCACAGTGATGCACTATGACAAGAGGCTGGAGGATACATTTGAAAGGCCAAAACTCCTTGAATATCCATGGAAATGATAGACTCTGTATTTTATCTGCCTATAATTTCCATACACCCACGAGACTCCCTGTGTACAAGCCACCATGCACGCAGAATTATGCTTGTGAATGTCTGTGCAGAACCAGTAGAGCTGCAGGACTACCCAGCCCTTAAGGACTGGTACAGATGAATGAAAAAATACACCTTCCCCATCTACATGTATCTAGAGTGGCTTTTTCATGGAGTGTCCCTCTCTGGAGACACTCAAAACCTGCCTGGATGTGTTCCTATGTAACCTGCTCTAGGTGATCTGCCTTGGTAGCGGTGTTGGACTAGATGATCTCTAGAGGTCTCTTCTAACCCTAATGATTCTGTGTGCACTAAAAGGATAAAGTCAGAGGATGGAGACTAAAAGGAACAATATTCTGAGCACCTTTTGTCAGTGGGGTAGAGCTCCACAGTGATCACATCCAGGGCATTCCAGGCAGCAATGCTGGCCCCGCAAAAGAGGCACTGCCAGCCGATCATTGCCGACTCGCTGTTGCCAAAGAAGAGGAAGAAGCAGCACACTGCTGAGATCAACATCGAGCCACCTATGGGGGCAACCAAAAGAAGAATGTTGGCACTGGTTTCCCCTGTCCAGAGCTGAGCAAACATATTTGTTGATAAAGATGGCTTTCAAGTGATGATGTTTCATCCTGGAATGAATTAAATCTGCAAGAATCCAAAAATACCTTGATGCAGCCTATCTGTCATTCTCTGATGCTGGAAACCAGCCTGAAAATGTTCTTAATGACCATCTGATTTTGCTGATAGTCTGCTCTATGGAGACTCTGAAGACAGGCTTTTTCCAGGCGAGTTTCCAGCGTCTCAGGCTTCCAGACGGACCCAAGAAGAGCACAGGCAAGTAAATACGAAAGTCAATGGGGAAGAAGAATCACTGTGAAGGTTTTTCAGCATGAGTTTTGAGTGAAGAGCTTGTGCATTTCATATCTTACTGAAATCACTTAACACATTCCTAGTCCCAGTTAGGATAATTTACAGTCAATTGTATTAAATACTTGAGGTCTCTTTTAATTATCAGAACATCATTAGATTTCATGGTACATTTGCATAGGAGCCATAATTTTATGAACACCACCGAGGGAGAAAGTGACAGTGTTCATGCTCAGTTAGGCAGAGTTCAGATTCAGAAAGAAAGATGGATAGCTGCATCCCTGCCTTCCTGCCTTCTACCCTGCTGGGAATTTCCACCTGAAAGATGCAATTTTTGCTGAGTTGAAGTGTTTTTTACTGGAATTTCCTGTTGTTGCTGAAATGTCTCCATTTACTATCAGGCAACCAAACAATTTGTTTGTTTGGGGTTTTTGGAATCCATTTGGCACCATCCAAAATTATTTGGACGCTGAACTGGAACTGAGATGCTTCATTTTGGACATGATGCTGCATCTTGCCCGCTGTGGTGCTCTGCCTATGAAAAGCTGCAGTGCAGGACTCCGCACCCACTTCTCCATGGTACCTGGCCAAACTATATCCCTCACTGTGCAGTGATGCATGAGGGTCACCATGTGGGCACAAGCTGATCTGCTGTCTGGCACAGGAGAGGATTTAGTGCAACATGATAGAACTGAAGTCCCAGCAAGACACATAATGCAAAAGAAAACTCAGTTTTCATGTTAATCTGACCAGAAATAATATGTTGAACAGAGTGATACGGGTGGGATGCCAAAAGGCTGTTTCAGTTGAAAATTTCATAGTGAAATGTTTCAGTGTGTCCTTACTAATTTTTGTCCTGTACTTTTCAATCTGCAGACGAAATAAGCATTTGGGATTCCAGCTGTCAGCTCAGTTCCAGATTAAAGGGCTGAAATGCTGACATGTTTGCAGGGTGGGCAACCTGATTCTCACTCAGCTTGCTTTATTTCCCATAGACCCTCTGCTTTGTTAGGGCCTTTTCCAAATTCACTACTTGTATGATCAGGGTACCTTACTGATACTGATCTTGCTTACCTTAGCCTGTCTGATGGTGAGGCTACGCTAACTAAACTTCCCCCTGTTCTCAGAAGAGAGGTGAGCTCAAGAATGATTCATCCCTTACCCCTGAGCTACATCGCTGATTTTATTAATCTCAGGCTGTCCCTCAAGGTGTGATTTCCATAGCACCTGGAAAACAAGGTCTGAACCAGAAATTCCTGAAATAATCACAAACCTGATAAGGTTCATATTGATAAACTTATTCCCATAATGCTAAATGGATTTACTGTGACACGGTCACTTAATCTAACATATGCTCTCTGAAGCTGTTTGTAAAATCATTTGAAAATCAGAAAACCAAAAGAGGGAACTGCTGGGCTGTCAAGCAGCCACATCAAATAATCTTTTTGAATATTCATTGCTACAAGCAAAGCGCATATTTATAGTGCGCTAGGGATGTCAGCATCAACTCAGCAACACCAAGGGGTCCTGCTTCAGTTCTAACCCTGTTGCGCTGTGCACTGGATAAACATACAGGCTTTGACATTAAAGCTAACATAAAAAAGGAGGATGTCACAGATACACAGAAAAGCAGGGTGAGGAGATGGGGAGCAGGTAACTTGCTCACTGCTAGAGTAGATCCCTTGCCTCACCCTCAAGCCTTTTGACCCTTCTGCTGTATTTGATATGGGAACAAGTCATCCTCACCTGAGCCATCTCTGCTTGCATTGTGTGAGTGTGTGCAGATGTAGTGAGACCTTCACAATAACCTTGCCTCTTTGCAGAGTCATGACCTGCTCTGTGTACCCACCATCCCCACTCACCGATCATCTTTATCCTCCCTATTTTGTCCATGAGTAACGCAGAGATGATGTTGCCTGGCAGCACAGACAGGCTGCCCAGGAAGCTGACCAGGTAGATCAGAAAATCATTGTCCTCCTCGAAGTCCAGATGGCAGCCTTCCTTCTCCTTCATAAACGTGCTGTTTATGAGCCTGCAGTTGATGAATTTGTGTTCATAGAGATCTGTGAGGGAAAGAGGCAAATTCCTGCGTGACCGATCTCAGGATAGATCAATAAATATTACACTGCTTATGATCATCAAACACAGGTTGGCCAAAATTGTATTTTAAGCTGTATTTGTTGAATTGAGCTGCTAAAGTGCTACGTATTTTGCCGTTACTTTAACTCACCAAAGTCTGAGCCCACATTTCCTGTGCGGCAGCCAATGGTGCCAGAAGCCATGTGGTTAAAAACACCAATGAAGCAACCTGAAAACTCCTTCCAAATACATCACTCTCTTCTTTTCCATCATCACTCTCATTACCCAGCACACACACAAATCCCTATCATCCTTTTTCCTAGTCAGATAAAACAGTGCCTGATTACTAGGAATGGAGAAGAGACCATAGCAGGAATCTCATTACCAGTATTATAAAAGACAGTAGAGATGATGGTGCAGTTTTCGAAGAAGGTCTCGCTGGATGTCACATCTTCAAAGTAGCAGTCCTCAAATAATGAATGCTCAAATCTCACTTCCTTGAACTTCATGCCAATAAACCTGTGAGCAGGAAACAGAACTTCACTCTGTGCTTTAAGATATTTTCTATACTGTATAGCTTGTGAGGGCTGTTTGAAGAGACAGAGCGTAACAGCAACTTCTAGGGTCATTTACAGGAAAGCTGTTGGCTGAATGTGTAACTGTCATTGCAAATCCATACCCACATATTTTGTATTTTAGCAAGAGAAAAGGGTTTGTTTTTTTTAAAGGGAGATGGACTTTTAATGTGCTTCTAGGGCTGAGTGGACAGAAATCCTCTCACATTCACTATAACTCCATCTGAAGAAGACATATTTCACTCAGTGCATGGCATTCTCTTTGTGAGCTGACCTTGCTGCCTCCCTTAATCTGCCCCTTTCTCCAGCATAAATAAAACCAGGCATTGTCAGGAGCCCATTAAGCCGTTCGGTGAAAGGCTTCTGACAGTTGTTTAAGCTTAGAGTGATTTTTAAGCAAAAAACCTTTCAGAGAGTGGGAAGATTATCTGAGTTCTGCTTGTAACCATCTCCGCTCGAGGACTCTTGCTTATCGTGTAATGAAAACAGATTACACTAAAAATAATCAACTGTGTCAGGTGATTGATTTCTCCTCTGATGGGAAGCTTGACATGCCTGACCTGCCTGCTTGAAGGATGACACAATATTGATTTACCTGTGAAAATCTGCAGGGACGCTGAGAAGATGTGTTAGTTAATGCACAGGCATGTTTGGGAGATGTAAAGAGCTATTAAGAGAAACCATTATTGCTGTAGTTAAAGAGGCCACAACTGTCACCAAATAACATATACCTGTCACCTTCTAACATATACCCAGAAACCTAATTGAATTGGGCACTTACAGCAGTGTAGCATGATGGCTGTTTACACCAGCAAATAAGCACTGCAGGGTTTCTTAACTGAAGTTACTAACAGATATTATTAAAGCACAAAATACCGCAAGAAAACTGTTCAAGTCTTTTGCTCCATGTAGAAGGTCTTAGGAGTTACAGTAAAACTTAAGTTGCTCTGCATTTGCTCAGTAAATGCCAGTGATGTATTTACTCCCAAAGGCTGTTAGAAGCCCCTTTCCCTGCAGTTTGATTTCTTAATATCCATCTTTAAAAAGCCATGTAGCGATGGCCTAGTGTTCAATGGAGTTTTATCTCACAGCCAAGGGCTGGAGGGAAAACACAGCTATAAACCATACTGAGATGTGCCCTGGGTATTACTGGAGTGTAGCTTCATCAGGTTTTGAGTTTTTGAATTGGAGAGGACCAAGGCAGGAGAATAGTGATGTACACAGTTTCATCTTCATCCTGCAAGATGTTGAACATCCTTAATTCTCAATGAAGTTAGTTAAACTAAGCACCTCTTTGGGCATAAGATAAGGGTTCCCAATCCCTGAATTTGACCACCATCCACTTCTTACTAGACTTTGTCTGGTTGTTTTGTAGGCAGGGGAGTATACCCATAGTGAGCCAGGTTTGCACAACCAAACACAGCTCCTGCTGCAGGGAAGGTCTCTTGAAGGACATGGGGACACATGCTGTGGTCCCCCACCAATGTCTATCAGATATATGCCAAGGAAATTGAGACAAATACTTTCTGAGAGGAGAGGAACAGCCTGGTTGGATAATGAGGTATGGTTTCACCTATGAAGATTAAAACAATGCATGTTTTGTGTAACACTGAACATGCAGTGGGATCTCCCCACATACTGCAAGGCAGCTGGAGCAACACCCAGTCTAGCCTGGGGCAATGGGATCTCCACTGAATTTACATAGGGCACTTTCCCACCCATTTTATTGGTATTTAGAAGAGTAATAATAGCCTGCTATGAATCACTAGGATTTACAGTGGTGTGGAACATAGACTGATTTGGTCTAGGCTGGATGCAGAAGAAAACACCAATAGGCCCAGACCAAATAGAAGAAAGGGAGGAGAACACTTGTTCTGCCAGAGTAACTTCACTGACTTCAGAGCACTAAAAGAGAAGATGACACACTCATTCTGTGGGAAGATGCTGGCCGGTGTGGGAGAAGCACACCAGTACAATTGGCCATGACATAGCACGCACTAATGGGCTGTAGGATGGACGGCAGGATAAGTCACATCAAGGACTTCAAGAGAAAATAGCTTTTTGTTTTGGCAATGCAACAGCAGAGCAGTTTCGTTGCAAATGATGAACTCTGCCGCCCAAAACCAGTAGATGTCAGTGTGTGCTAAGGAAAGAGAAGTCACCTCAGCATCCCCAGTGCAGCCGGGGCACCCACTGCACAGCTCCCAGGGTGGGACTTCTGGAAGCAGGACTCCTCATAGGCATCCCTTTGGATCTGGAGATGGAGTGGCTGAGGCAGTGTGTGTGAAAACCAGGATAAAAAGGATATTTGGTCTGTGGAAAACTGCCTTTGGGATTTGAGGGGTATAGACTGTGTGTCCAAAAGAGCAACAGATTTACAAGGTGGTGAAAAAAATCTATCTATCTATCTATGTATATATAAAAGCTTTCTAGAAATGAATTTCACTTTATATGCATCAAACCAAGTTCTGTTCACTTACTTATCATTTCTGTATTCCCCATTTCTATGGATCTGGTTTTCCAGGGTGAAATTAAAGGTGAAGTGTGACACTTCTTCCTCATCAAAGACCTTCACTCTGGATTCGTATGCCTCTTCTTGGAGATATCGGATCATATCAGGGAACCAGACAATAAGGCCATAGTAACTGTAGTAGGATGGGAGACATACATTAGGGATACAAGATACTGGCACTGCAAACATTGCAGTGCTTTTCCTGTATGATCTACTTCATACCATGTAAACTTGTTAAACACCTAATGCAAACTCCTTTCTGATACAAACTCTTGCTTAGCTCTGACGCAGGAGCAAGCAAAGTGTCTCCCTGCTCTAAACACTCAGCTTATCTCAGAAGCACGTTGAGTTAAATAAGTACCTTACCTTAAGGCCATTGTAAACCAAACCACAGCCAGCATCAGTGTGTTCATCCTGTACTGGGCTGTTAAACAATATAGCACGTTGTCCCAGACCTACAAATCCACAAGAAAGAATTAACTGCAAGGACACCCTAGCAGAGACTCGCTGAGTGCATCATAAATCTAATGTCAGTAAAAAGGGCTCACAAAGGGCTCAGATGTGTGGCTCATGCTCAGTGTTTGTTCAGAATTTTATTTATCAAGATAAATGGCTTACAAAAAGACCACTTATTCAGCTATGTGCCAGGGTGCTTGATCTGAACACTCCCTAATGAGCTGGAGTGCACGACCAGGGCTGAGCTGGGTGATGCAGTGTCTCTCAGGTTGTAGTAGTAAATGTCGATATGAGCCTTTTCTCAGAGCCTCTGACTTTCTCTTTTGAAATACATGCGTGGTCTCAGGGGAGTTTTCAAACCAAGCTCCAAAGCTCGCTGAAAAGCAAAACCCCAAATGCAGCTGGCCCTTTAGGAGGGACAATATGATCTCAGACCAGCACAGAGCCAAGCAGAGCCGGAGGCAGACCAAAACCTGCTCATCTTGACCTATTGCAGAGAATACTACCAAGAATATGAGGGGATGCAACTCATGCTCTTAACTTGCCACATAAATATAGTAATAGTATAGCACCCATATTGCTATTAAATAAGAAAGACTCTCCTTTACTTTAAGGTCATCCTCCTAGACTAGAAGATCTAGCAAGATTTTCTGCTAAGTTCTGCATGGGCGTAGGTAAGCAGCATAGCATATGTGACAGGTTAAATTAGCAGACAAGACAATATAACCCTGTTAGAAACTCAGCCTCAACAGGAACAAGGTGCAAACACTCTTCTGAATCCACTGTGGGTGGTAAATTCATTTTGGCTTTGGGGAGGGAAAATCAATATTAATCTGCTCAGAAGAGTCAACGCCTGGGGCTTGTCCTGGAAGCTCTGCACAGCAGGACTACTGCGATGCTCACAGGGGCATTTTGGGTCCTGAGTGGTAGCATGACAGTTTGCAGGTGCACCCATCTGTATTGAAAGTGCAATCAGATTACAGCCCTTTCCAAACACCAGGTTGAGTGAGAATCAGGGTTTCAAGACACAATGACCTAAAGCAACGAGGCACTGGAGCCCCAAGAAGCTCAAAAGCCCTTGTGGGATGTATTGTCTTCTCTTTACCTGTTTAAAAGTAGTTGAGATTCTGACCATCCACCGCTGGTACCAGGTCCCCGTTGAGCTCTGGATTTCAATAAATTCATCCACTTGTTTTGGAGTTTTGATATAGGAAACCTGGGGGAAGGGAAAAGAAAAATTGGACTAAAGTTTCTAGAATTGATCTTCAGTGAATTTAAATTCCATTGTCCTTTGGGCAATGATTCCCCTGATATCCCACGCTCTCTTTTCCTTGAACGTTATCACTAACAAATGAGCTAACTGATTCAACTGCAGCAAGAGATTTTAGTACAGAAATAAGCCAGTCCTCCTTCCTTCCTTCCTTTCATCCATTCCTCCACCCTTTCTTTCTCTCCTTCCATGAAATATTTTCAGTGCATCACATCCACTTCAATTTATTGGCTACTGTGTCTGTGCGCTGCCTTATTATTTCTCTATGCCTTAGATTCTCACTAGAAATTAGGACCAGGTAATTACACTAAAAGTTATCTCCAAGATCAGTCTCTTGTATTTGCATCTAACTGTGCCCTCAGGATCTTTTTAAAGACAACTGGCAGGAATGTTTCTCATTCAGCACCTTTTAAGTACCACTGGCAGAACTGCTATGACAGATGACTGTGTAGATGGGAATCTCTGCATCTGAAAATGCATCCTGTCATCAAGTGAGCCCACACCACGCAATCAATTCACTTCACTAAAACAGCTCAACTCTCAATGCTGAGCCCCTGAAGTGGACGGATCAAGGAACTTTCAAAATAGGACCCAGAAAATATTTACTCAGTAACTTTCAATGAAGGACATACTCAGGGAAACCAGATCTGTTAGCAAATATGAGAAGGAGGTGAAAAGTTACTGAATAAATCTCCAAGTATGAATGAGCGCCTTGGCTCAGCGCTTCCTATTGCTGGCACCATTTAAATGTCAGCTCTGGGAACTGTCCCGGCACCAGCTGACTCACCACAAACTGACAACTTCTGGCCTATCAGAAAAACATGGAATCTGACAGTTTGTGCTACACCAGCCACAAGGATTGCCTGCCCATGCCAGAGGATGTCAGTACATCTTGAGTCAGCCGGTGTGCCACGCCTCGAGGTGCGATACTGAGATCGGTTCATGCTGTAGCAGTCATGACACTGTTGGATGGAGTAATGAGCACTAATGGGTGTTATACAGCTGCTCCTTCATTCTCCTACTCAGGCTCTCATAGTGCCATACTTTGAGATATATATACACACACACACATACATACGCATTTGAATCTCAGTCCTCTTTGCCTCCCACCATGCAGCAGGACTGGCCAGCCCTGCTCAGCATTACAACAAAGCCAAGTAGGAATTTAAAGAGAAGCTTTCCTTTGCTATCAAGGCTCACATTAGTCAAATGGCTGGTAGCCTAAATAACAACCCATGCTCATTAATTTCCTACCTGAACCCGCACACAGTTGTCATGCACAGATATTAAACTTTAATTTTCTTGAAGGATCACTAGTGAGGAGTCCTGTTTTAAGACAATCATTTTGAGCATGGAGCTTTGCTCTACTTGCTCAAAAAGGCATTTTACATATAACCGTATCCCCTTTTCTCCTCCCTTTAAGAGCATACATCTTCCCATCTCTAAAAGCATAAATCAAGAGCTACTCCCTGGCTGGCTCACTGGGAGCTTGCAACTGAATAACAGTAATTTGCACCTAACCCCAACATACACCTTTTACCTGATTTTACTATTAACGAAGTCCAGTGGTGTGATCTTTATCACAACAAGCAGCAGACTAATGAGTAATAGTCACTCATCCCACTTTCCCTTGGAGAGGTTAAAGACTGGATATGAGGCGAGTGGAGTTTGGGAAGCTCATTAGAAGGTAAGTGAAGTTTAATCAGAGTTTGATTAGAAGCCAGAATAGAGAAAGGAGTGACTCAGCTCTCCCACATGATTAATATCTCTTTTATTTGGTTTTAGTCTCTTAAAGCAGACTAATTACCTCTGTGTGTAATTGGGAATTCACAGGTCTATATGCCGTAGAGTAACATCAGGAATGAAGAGTACTCACTGCAATTCACAGGATTGACTAATTCTTGAAATAAAACCAGATTGACATCAAAGTTTAAATACATAAAATGGATCTCAAAGTCCTTTTTCTGATTACTAGGGGAGGTTACATTAAAAGAAACTTAAGGAGGAACAAACTGGCGCTGTGTTGCACTGAGGAAGATGTGTCCAGCTTTTACATACTGATGGCTTTGTTAAACTCACTGTAAAGACCCTCTCTGGCTCGCCCTTGGCTCGCATGTTGGTGTCATGAACTTGCTTGAGGATCATCCAGGCTTCATCATGTTTACCTATCTGAAAGCACCAAAGAAAGGAAAACAGATGTTGGAGTTTCCAGCTCTGTAATTTATCAAAGCACAGAAGCCAATTCTAGAGGTTCAGTATAGTGGAGAAGCACACATACAGCACCGACTGTGTTAAGGCAAAGAGGTGACAGCACAGTTTGTATTCACAGAGTGCAGCCTCTCTGTGCTGAAGAAATGAGTTACCCTAAAACCAGCTGAGGCAGGAAAGGAGTCAGGAACAGAGCTTTCAAATCAGATAAAAGAAAAGGGGATGGATGAGGAGATTTAGGGCTCTAATCACACCTCTGCTAAAGACTTGCAGGGTTAACTTGTGCTAGGTATTGCCACATTGCACATCTGTGAAATGGGAATAAGTAATACTTGCTTAAGATTTCTGAGATTTACGTTTTACTCAGTAAAATGTACTCTGCCCTCTGCTTTTCCACCAGGATTCATTAGTTACATGGCCAGACCCTGTGAGATGTTTTCAAAATGCTTTTATCTGACTTACAAAATTCCCAGCCCTCACCGCCTTCTTTCTGTACCGCATGTGTCAGTAAACCACTAACCATCGTGACTGACCCCATAGTCTGTTATCTTTGGGGTTTAAGCAATCTGCAAGGCTAGTGTAGACCCTTTTGCCTCTGAGCTTGTGCTACGCATGTTTGATGGAACAAAGATAGACAGAGGGTGACGCATTAGGGACCAGCTATCCTCTGCTGATATCAGACTGCCACGTTCAGATGAATCATCTTACCTCCAGCAAAAACCGTGGGCTTTCAGGCATGAATTTAAGTGCCACCAGGGAGGCGATACAGGGCAGAGAGCAGACAAGCACAAAGACTCTCCAGCTGTGGAAGTGGTACTTGGTTCCCATACTGAACCCCCAGCCTGGAAATAGAAAAAGCCAAAAAGTAAAAATACTGACAAAGGCATTCTGAGTTTTTCTCTCCAAAAGCAGCTCTGAACTTTACAGCACTGTATGACATGGGGAAAGGTTGGAAGTTTGCTATTCTTAGTAATGATGGCTCTTAGAGGTTCAATAGTATGCTCAGTAGATAACAGCAACTGAGTTCATGTTCATTACAGAAAATGGGACATACTTGCTTAGGTTCTGCCTTTTAAAAACCTTTTATCTTTGAGCTTAGAAATCACGTAGGGATAAGAATAGCTCCATGCAGATGTAAGGAAGTAAAGCTGGGAAAGGGTAGAGGAATCAGGGCCATAATTTATTGCTTTTCGGTGATGTTATGAAAAGTTTATAAAGGTTAAAGCTTCTCTGATCTGAAAGGCACATTACAGACAGCTCCTTTCCATCTTCTACATCACACATGGTTTTCACATTCATGGAAGCAAGCTAGGATATCAATTTTGGTTTTTTCCAGACCTACAAGACCTGAGCTGGGATTCAAACTCAGAAGACTCAAGATCTTAATCCTGCATTTGAGATTTCCCTTCTCCTGCTCTTTTCCTGATACCTAACCAGGTCAGCTATTGCCCTTCTAAGGACTAGAAAGTACAGCATCATTCTCACGTTGCTCCTTTTATCTTCCCTAGGCTCAAACCTTAGAAGGAATGTTCAATTTTGTTCTTTTCTATAAACATTTTTATTCACATACTGAGGAAACCAACGAGCGATGTGTTTTGCAGAGGTCTCATCTGAATCAGTCTCATGGTGTTCTACTCATTTCACCAAGCTCCAAAATAGTAGGTGGAACATGGGAAATCAAAAAGAGAAGCTATAAAAATACAACACCAAAAACTCATCTGAAAAAGAAATGTAATGGAAGTACGTGTGGGCTTTTTAAAGCAAGTGTAGTTGCAGATAACAGAACTCTTTCAACCTGACACCACCCTGCAGTAAGTTTGCCTGTTTGTTCCACCAGTCTCTGACACATCAGTCAAAAGTATGAACATTTCTGTATGCTGAGAGTACTTTAAATGTGGTAAAAATGTTTTGATAGGTGTATGTTAGTTTTTTTCTTCACGGTCTTTGTGGCCTGTCCTACTTTCCTCAGACAGGATTTTGCCAGCAGCTGGTGTCACTGAGTACCAAGGGAATTAATCTTTTCCAGTAGATATTTGCTTCTGATGTTTTCCTGGGGTATACACGAGTTACAAGGAATACCACACTACATGCAGAGTTTTGCTCCTCAGAGCACCGATGTGTTCCAGAGTACAACCATCTACTTCCGGCTCTGGGTAGGGAACCCATTCCGCTCCCGAACCCACTTAGGGGAAGTCAGATGTAACTGCAGCCCATCACGTGCTGGCGAGATGTGTTGCCAGATAAACAGCCTTGAGAGTGTTGACACTTGGCTAAGGAAGAGAATATGCGCTGTCCTCACTGCAATCATTTATAGCACCCAGTAATTCCCTGATTAAAGTTACTTATTCTTGGTAACCGGATCATTTTTTGCAAGAAAATCTCAGTCCCGTTTTCCCTGGGTACACTGACATTTAGATTAAGAGCTCAGGCTCTGGCAGTATAATTCCAGAGGTGTATTTGAAGCTTTTGATGCAGCAAAGCAGCCCTCATCAGTCCTGTTTACTGCCTTACTATCAGTCAATCAATCTGCACTCTATTTATCATGTCTTTTGTGTGCACTTCAAGTATCTGTTATTTTCAGTGTTGTTTATGCTGGGATGTGTAAGGACTGAATAATGCTACCTGTGAGGGGTTTTGGGGTAGTTCAGTGATGCAGGAATGTGGTGTTGTCAAAAATCAAAAGCACAAAGCAATTACCGTAATGTGGGATGATGCTCCAAGCCATTGCTGAGGCAAAAATGCCACCAATCATCCAGAACATGCAAAGCCAGCTCAGGTGTTCCCCTCTCTTCTCACGAGATAGGAATTCAGAGAAATAGGCAAACACGATGGGGAGGGTACCCCCGATACTGAGGAGAAAAAACAGCACATGGGAAAAATAAGAGTTATCTTCAATGTCTATGTAGGTAGGACTGCACACATAAAGAGGGAAGGTCACACTCACAGATGTGCTGCACATAGGTGGAACTTGTAGGAAAAATTAATCTATCTCTTAGGCTGGATTCATCTTAGACTTCAGAGATAAACAAGGTCCTTCTTGTGAAAGCTGAATTTCCTGTACAGTTCATATAAAGGCAGTGTAATGCCCTGTTCTTCACCTAGACATCTTCTCTGCTGTTATTTTGTGATCACTCATTTTAGGAAGGCAAAATACAGGCAGGCAATGGGAACTGCTGAGGGCCTCATTGGAGGCGCTGGCAGTGAGAACTGTAAACTGAGGGGGGCATTTACCAGCCTCATTTGCCAGCTGCACAATTCGGACAGTACCAGAAGAATGCCGACGACCAAATTTCCCTACCACTAATGCTTTAAGGGGCAAGAGTGAAGTAATGCAAACTCATGTGTTAAACAGCAGTGCCATCCCAGCTTGGTACCAGAGATGCTTCTCCCAATCAGCCTTCCTTCTCTCAGCCCATACACCCAAACTGCTGAGCCATGATCCTCCAGGACATGGGATGGATTCACCAATTACCCACCCGAGGCCTGAGATAAGGCGGCAGAAGAGGAAGAATCCATATCCCTGGACGAAGGAGGACAGGAACGCGAAGGCAGCATTGATTGCAAGTGATATGATGAGGCATTGCTTTCTTCCCAGTTTGTCAGCAAGGCCGCCCAGCATGACAGCCCCCACCATCATTCCTAAGTAGACTATCAAGCCTAGAAGTGAGAAAGAGAGACAGTGAGTTTGGTAACCAGGTGGACACGGCATGCAATGTAGAAGCAGATTTTGAAGTGCCTGTATAGCACCTGATGTCGAGTTGCCATACTATGCAATAACTTGAAGACACTCCCATCCCCCCAGATTAGCTATTTCATGTGGCAGAAACTATATCCATTGGTGGAACCTAGCTTTCCCACCTTGTGTCCAAGAGCCTGCATTCCTTCTTACTGCAAGGCTTCATGCAATACAGATATACCCTCATTTGACTAGACCCATATCTTTCTTTCCCAACCTTGCTGCTCACATATCCCCTGCACGTAAGCAATGGCCACACATAAGCAGCTTAGGATGCACGTGTCCCAGCTATGTGTCACCAACGATACAACAGAAGTCTGGTGTCTTAACCACACTAACCCCCCTGAGCACAATGGGACTGAGGATGTGTGGGGCTCTCTCTGGCTGATGTTTATGCCCAGAAAGCTGTGAAAGCAGAGAGATTGCTAAAGCATAGCTAATTCTCTTTGCACATTACCTAGCCTACACGTTTCCTTTGCAGTGTAATCTCCTCTGTTTTTCCTGGCTTTATCTGAAAGGATCAGTCTGTTACTGAGACTCACGTGTGTAGTACAACTACTTCCTTTGTTACTGAGCCAAGATCTGGCATCTACCTAAAAGACAACTTACAGAAGAGAGTGCAGTCTTGATCTGAGAATTTTGGGAGAAGGGAGAGTCTATTGCTTGTCTTGACAGTTTGCTCTGTAGAGTTATTGCTCTGACATTGTTAAGAAAAATGAATTCTTCTTTTTACCTTGACTTCATTAGATCTTCTACTACGAGGTCCTCAAAAGACCATTTTAGAGACTACATTTATTGCCAGGCTGAATAAAAAAGAATAGGCTCCCTGTACCCAGCTCACTATGTGCTTATGATTCTGGCCTAGAAAACACAGCAGTTGCCCTTGGCTCTTCTACTGACACTGCCACCAGAAGGGTTACTTATCATTATGCCTTTTCCTTTATGTGGGCACCAGTGTAACTAGCACCAATTAATAAAAGCTCAAAGGTGCAGGAATACTTTTTTTTCCCCCATTTATTTTATCTGCTTTCCAGATGTGGAGGTTTCAGTGAGCAATAGTCCTAGGACGAATAACAGGTTATGGTCCTTTTGCTGGCAAGCACAGCAGGATCAGATATTAAGCATTTAAAATCTGATAGCAATTGGTGCCAGAGGGTTGGAAATACTGATCAACTAGAATGAAATGATTTATACTGCTGTTAAGGAATAACATCTGGGAACTGATCAGTGCAGCAGGTGGCTCCCTATGGACCAGGTCTTTGAAGGCTGTATTGGCCTCTGGGCTTCAGAGTTTTGTTTTAGCCTCATCTGTGAACAAATCTCTGTTCATCACTTTGGTCCAGGAAAGACGTAAGGATGGAAGGGATCAGGCAGGATCATATGTCCCCAAGGCTCCTCTGAAAAGCCCAGATGAGGCGAGACCACAAGGAGTCAGAGTATCAATGGGTGGATCAATGCTGCTGAAGTCATAGTGCAAAAGATAAAGCCCTTCATGCTTTTTCTGCTTGCTGTGTATGGCTGTGGTTGCCTTTGCCTCAGCATGGCAGGACCAAACCCCTTAGTGACCAGGGAACTTTACTGCATGCTCCAGTGCTTCTAACAGCTGCTAAGGAAGGGTTTGGGGCACCACACCCAAGAACATTGTTAGTGCATCAGCAGCTCCTTGGCTACTAAGCTGTGTATGTGTCAGAGCTGTCTCCTGCAAGCTAGTGGTCCACAGAGTAGGAGCAGTGTCACCATCACCACCTTCATAAGATGGTGGTTTCCTGAGGAGCAGAGAGGTGCAAGAGGATGTTCCCAACTTCCTGTATCATCTTAGACAGCACAAGCAGGATGAGCAGGATGAGCAGGATGATAGTCTATGCCTATATGCTACACAGTCCTGCTGTGGATATCCTGATGGGGCCTGATCACGGCTGGATATGATCCCTAGGAGCTGAACTATGTCAGGATGGAGGAATACCTACTTGCTGGAAAGCAAAATTTGCAGTGCAGGGAGCTCTTGAATGAAAAAATTAGTCTTGGAGATGTTTGGAGACTGGGGGCATGTTAGGTTCAAGATCCAGCTGAGCAGAGGCTGAAGGAAATACCATAACTCAAGAAAAGCAGCAGTAGTCCCTGTTTCCCTGACCCCTAGTAAAGGCAACGGATGCTGAGCAAGTAAATACAGTGCCTTAATAGGAAACATTCCTATTCACTGACTGAAGAAGTGCAGCTAAAAGCAACATTTTTCAGGCATGGTTGAAGAACAAACCTTTGGAGGCCTGTTCCTCACCTTAAACCAAGTGTTGACTTCTCTTGAGAGCTAACATCTTGCCCACAACCTGTTCTGCCAAGCACACCTCTTGGAAAAGAAGGTGACAATGAATTTTTTTGCAATTCATTGGTGTTTAAACAAGACAATCATAATGATGGCTGAAGACTGTTCTGTGCCATGCAGCAAAGCTGGCTAAGGACTAATGCAAAGGGTTATTTGGCAGCCAGTCCTGTCATTCTTCTGACTGCAAATGCCTACACTTGACTGGAAAAGCATTACTAAATTAAAAGTATGCAGCAGAGGTCCACTGAGCGTGTGAAGGATGCTTGTCTCATCGATCAGAAGTGGGAAAGTTTGGACTTCTGAAATCTCTCCTGTTCCACAGCAGGGTGGTGAGGTCACCTTTCTGTGTACAATTCGACTTTTTTTCCTATTCACACAATGTCAAATGGACAAGCAGGATTTTGCGTGTCAAAGGCAAAATATATGCTCTTGCCTCTTAACAGCCTTTGTGCCAGAACCATGGCACAGGATTTTGCCAGTGCAACTGTACCTCCACCATTAGCATGGGGCTCTGTGCAATCAATACCCACATCCCTTGCTTTTCCCTCCTGACCTGAGCTGTCCTTCTGAGGTGATATGAAAATGTATAAAGGTTTCACATGCTGATCTGCAGCAGTCAGAGAAGATACACATCTGAGAATGTGGGATCTCTTTCTCTATCAACTTCAGCCTCCAGTTTGTTTGCTGAAGTGCAAATTACAAGAAAGGGAGATAAAAAACTGCATTAGTCCAAAATGTTTTTGAAGGATGACTTTTAATGCAGCGCTGTAAGCCTTAGTGCTTTTACCCTGGCTCCTGAGCTCCATTTAATGGAGCAGCTCTGATTGCAGCCAGCAGACGGAAGTGATGATGCACCCTGTACTCACTGGTGCATCACAGCCACCCATCTGACAGTGAGCACTGCCAGCACAGTGGCGCACAGCACAGCTCAACCCACATGGAATGTAGCAGTGCTTGAAACAGGGCATCAAGAAGTGAAGTGGAGCTGCTTTTCTGACAAACCCTTGCAGATTCTGACTGAGGAGCCCAAACTTGTGATGGAAGGGAGATTACATCTCTGTAAGACAGCATCCACCAAAGCGGTAAATACTCCATCCCTGCCAGTGTTCAAGGCCAGCTTGAACAGAGCCTGGGTGATATGGTCCAGCATAAGGTATCCCTTCCCAAGGCGGGGGGGTTGGAATTAGGTGATCTCAAGGTCCTTTCAAACTCAGACCATTCTATGATTCTATGAAACAGTGAGCAACATAAATCACAGCAGAGCTGTTAATGTTATGAACTCAGAGGTTGTGGCTTTAATTGGCTGTTGTATGGGATAAATCAATGGATGGATGCATTGTCCCCTAGAAATTTAAAACAAAGAAAATCTGTAGTAAAAGAAACCTCAGGGATGATCAGAGGCTGTCTGCTTGGCCAGTTTATGAAGGGAAAGAGCCTGGCAATAAAAATGTGTTCTTCACGTTGAAACAAAATCAGCAGGATGCTTTATTATAATAAAGAGGTCTTTTCTGGGAAGACTGCATGTCCTGGCCAATATCATTAATGCTGTTAGGGCAGCTGCTATAAAACACTGTCGTCTGGTGGATCTTGGGACCCAAGGTGCAGAACAATGTCAGGCTTTGCAGATTGATGCGTCCTGGATTAACAATAAGGTGGCAGGGACCCAGGGAATAGTGAAATAGTTACTCAGCCTCTACGCAGGAGACACAGTCCTCTGGAGAGAGTAGTGATGGTTGTTACCTTTGAAAGAGGTCCAGATCATATCAAGGAAGCTCTATTTGAAGGAGAATTAGACCAAGAAAAGCGGTCACTAACTGATACTCTTTGCTGTGTTATTTTTGTCCACCAAATATTCTATAGAACAATATTACAACAGTCTGTACCAGAAACTTAGCTTCAAACCATGCAGACCTAGGCTGGAGGGCTCAGCTTTCAAATTAACACATACAATGCTTAGGCGAAATGTTAAAGACAACTCTGAATAAGCCATTATTTGCAGTGTATTCCACAGGTAATGGAGTATAACGTATACCCGTGGGAAAGTCTGCAATA
The DNA here is from genome assembly GCA_009867235.2 of Psittacus erithacus. Taxonomy (NCBI): domain Eukaryota; kingdom Metazoa; phylum Chordata; class Aves; order Psittaciformes; family Psittacidae; genus Psittacus; species Psittacus erithacus. Next base: position 220,205 of record WYDI02110703.1, on the reverse strand, counting down.
GCCTTCCATAAAATCAGTAGAAAACCAAAGAGCAGAAATTCCAAGAAGAAATCTCAGGTTATGACTCATACAATGCTGAAGTTATAAGGAAAATATGTGATTGGGCATATTCCCATTAGAAAAGAGGTAACATGTACAGGATTTTCACACTGAGAAATTTATTAGCCTTAATGGAAGTTGTACGCTCCATGTTGGACTGGAATTGTGGAATTAAAAGCTGAAGTTCTAGGAATAAGGAAAGGCAGATACAGCATACAGCTACATGTGTGCTACACAAAGGTAAAATACACTAGTATTTCACTATTTCAGTATGATTAAATGTATACTTATGAGGAAAGAAAACAAAACATTCAAGATTTAGCAAAATCCCCATCATGAGCATGAATTTCTTTCATTGACAGTTAATGGGATTAAAGTTCTTAAAAATAAGGCACAACTGAAAATAATCCCTTACATGTCAGGACAAAGACTTATAGAATAAATGGAAAATCTGAGCAGAAAAGAACCCAGCTCAATGGGAAGAATCAATCCTACAGTCCCTGGGGCTGTCAGGAAGGTGAGGAGGCTGCCTGGGTCCAGGAGCAAGGTTTTCTCGCCTATGCTAACAGGTCTGCATGGAGCCAGTAACCACAGGAATGTGGAAGCCCCTACCTGCTTTCAAAGCCCAGGCTACTATCGGTGCAGCCCTATGGTAAAAATCCAAAGGCTTTTAAAGAGGGAAAGCATTTGGACAACAGAGAAGAATCAGGACCTTATATATCTTGCAATTTGAACTGTACTAAGAACAAAACCCCAAACACTCTTACTGGTGCAGAATCTGTTACACATGGGTGCACCTTCTGGACACAAACAAAATTAGAAGGACAGGTCTGAGCAATATGGGAGAGGGATGAGGCAAGGCACAGGACCTGATTGTCCATAAGTAATACAAAGAATAAACCAGTGACACACCTGACTGTCTTGTGCTCTAGCAATAGCTGGAGTGTCCCAGAACAGGGCTCAGTATCAGCAGAGAATGACCTGAGAGCTGAATAGCTTTTTTATCCTTTCTTCCAGAAATTCTTAATCTGCTTTTCCTTGTAGGCTTATTAGTGCTTTCCCCATGACCTTGTAAATGGAAATCGAATGAAAAGGCTGTCTCGTTGCGCTTGCCTTGTTGATTAAGTACAAGCAGAAAGACTTTATCTGCACCTGATGACTCTGCCACCGAGAAACGGATCACCCATGCAAAAGGCAGCTTTCCATTTTCAGAGCTCTGTGGGTGGGTACCGGGTGAATCCAGCTGCTGAGATCAAGGGGATTCTGCACACGGAAGCCAAAGGTGGATGCATGAATCCATGCGTGCTTTGACGCAGCACTGGCAAGGCAACACACTCCCATCGTTTCAGCCGGCACTGCCAGCAGGCTGGGGGCGGCTGTTTACATTCAGTCGGCTTCACAGTCCCCCCACAGGACTTGTCCATCACTACAATATTCATGGGACCATCTGGTTCCCCCCACCCAACCCCTCTGCTAAAGCAACGCTTTCGACAGAGGAAGCCAAACAAACCCTTTGCTGTTAAATGAAAACCTGTTCGTGCTGCCTCCCGTCAGATGAAATTCCTGCAGTGTATGTAAGTGGAGATGCAGCCATCCCCATATCAGACCTGCACAAGGTGATCCCAAAACCACCTTTTTTTCCCCTAAGATGTCACTACTATTCAGGGTGACGATGCTCCTTGGGAGCATTTCTGCCCAAGAGCAAATTTGAACCAGGAATTCATGCCCAGTGCTTGGGATGTGGACACGGACAGGTCTCACATCAGGGTTTAGTCAGTTGCTGTGGTGGGGATCTGTGGCAATGAAGGGGCAAAACAAGCCATGGCAGAACAGGGGAGCCATGGCTGTGCTCGTCTGTGCTTATCCAGGAAAGAAAAAAAATCAAGAACTGGAGAAAATCCATGAAGCTTTGCAAAGGGGATTAGGATTTACTGTAACATCAGGTGAATTCAGGTCAATGAGGAGCTGAGGCCAGAATTTATCTCAGCTGATAATAAAACTTCCTTTTCACACAACTAAAAGCAGGGATATAGTTACATGTCCTATTTAATCTGACTCACACAGCCAAGCTTGAATTGCTACCTAACTGCATAATTACCAATAAGATCTTTTTCCTATACTTTTATCTAACGTTGTGAGGTTAAGAGTCTGTAAGATAATACTCTCCTTAAAACATTATTATGAAATCATAAAAAGGAAAAGGGAGCTGTGTGCTTGAAAACTCCATTTTATTCCCAGCATTGGCGTGGCTGTTTTGCAGTTATGGGCAAAGCCCTTAAAAATGTTCTTGTCTCAGTTTATTGAGCTGTGAAATGATGATAATGCAACTGGGGATCTGGGAAAGGCTGATTCTTTATCTGTGCCTTGAGTTCTTTATGTGCAGGATGTAAAGAAGTTTAAAACATCACTGTGGCACCATAGAATCATAGAATAGTTAGGGTGCGTAAGGACCTTAAGCTCATCCAGTTCCAACTCCCCTGCCATGGGCAGGGACACCTCACACTAAACCATGTCCCCCAAGGCTCTGTCCAGCCTGGCCTTGAACACCACCAGGGATGGAGCATTCACAACTTCCTTGGGCAACCCATTCCAGTGCCTCACCACCCTTACAGTAAAGAGCTTCCTCCTTATATCTAATCTAAGCTTCCCCTGTGTAAGTTTCTTTTATGCTTGCTGTGTACTTACTGCTTTACGCTTGTAAACATGATATTCAGTCATAGAATAGTTAGTCCTCTGAGAGGTTATTAAAAGCATCTGAAGATACACATCTATATGCTATTTCTCCAAGCAATGATACTGTGTGCCTTTCAGAAAGTAAATAATTAGAAATTATATGACTTTTCATATGATTAACCTTAGCTGATAAAAACCTCTGTGCTTCTGGCAGGATGAATTATACTGAAAAGGAATATCCTGTTCCAGTAAATTTCAGACATTTATTATTAGTAGTATGACAACTGTTGGTGAAAGCTCAGCAAAGCAGATATAGCCAATGAATAGGTAAAAGTAGCGCTGTTACAAGTTACCAAACTTATTCTTAACAACTAATGGTACAAATTTATGAAAACAAAGTGTTAAAATCTATACAGCTATTGTTTATTTTCCTCTCTTTTTTTGCAATACCCCCGTAATCCTCTTCAGAATAGCATTTCATGTAACAGAAAAACTCCAATTACGTGTTTTGTCCCGCTAGAGATATTTAGGGCTGAAATAGCGGTTAATTTGCATCTGATGGCGAGATGTTTATTTTCAGAACAACATGTAAACGTTTTCTAAGATGTATCATATCCATTTCACACGTTTCATGAAACACTGTGGGCATCTGTTTATTGGTAATTTTTGCATAAATTGGCCATAATTTGCTTGATATTTTTCCGTTCTTGCTTTCTGAGGGAGGGAAAATAGGCAATATACAGCGTATCAAATGTAAAGTGCCCTTTTAGCAGAAGCTGAATTTTACTCAATTAGTCTTTAGAGGGCATCTACTTTAGCTCTTTTACTTGTTCCTCCCTATTCCTGCAAGGGTTTGATTACTTATCTGACTTACTTCCCATTTTTTCCACCCTGGTCTCTTTTATTACAGCTGAGACCTTCTTGTGTGTTTAAATCTCAGCAGCTGCCTGGAAACAACCTTAACTCCACCTGGGATAACCTCATTATGTTTCCTTAGCAAAATATGTGTTGAGGTGAGCAGTCACTTGGGAATAAAGATGAGTTTATCTGTACACATTTATTGGTACAGAGGAATAACGAAAGGGCCAGTAATCCCATGTGGATAACAACCCTGTTTCCTTAAAACCTTACAATGATTTGAGGGAAATCTGAGCCTTCTCTGATCAGTTCCTCCATTCATTACATGCAGGCACACTTTTGCAAGATCATCACTACACATTAGGCAGAAATTGAGGTGAAGAGCTCTGATTGCCACCAAGTCAACCGGTCACTGAGCCCTGAGTATTGGCAAGATGAATTTGCAATGGCAGAAGCTACAGATCTGAGGAAATGGAAGCACAGAGGGAAATGAGCATGTGTTGGAGGCTCCGAGCTTTGTTAGGAGATACCTTTTTTCTAGTCGCATGTGGATGGTTGCTGAAGCTAATCTAGGAAAGGTTTCGAGGAAGATTATGTTCTTGTCTCCATCAATAGCACTTCCCCAGCCTTTCCCTTCAGAGGCTGTTATCTGACTGCCCTTATCATGCTGTATACCCACAGCTGCTCAGAAAAGGAACAAAACCCTCTTGCAGGAGCAGTTCTTGGCACACCAGGCTGCGCTGGAGGCAGGTCTGTAACCAGACATTGTGTCCCTGCACTGCTCTGCTGCTTGCCAAACCTGCAACACCCTCCACTCCCTGCTGCTGCCCTTAGTTTGGCAGAAAGCTCTCCTTGTTCTTTTCAGACACAGGGGCCTGCCCTGTTACACCCTCCGGCAGCCCCATACCCACTCCATCCTCCTCACACCCTCACTTTTTCATGCCTTTGGGGATTCTTTACTCATACCAGTTCACCACTCTGCAATCTAAGGCTTTCTCAGCCATGCTTAATTCATTTTCACATCTCACAAACCTCAGATCCAAGAGGAAACCTACAGCAGAGAAATATCTAGCAGACAAGAAAGCATGTTTAACAAATAAAACAGCCTGAATCAGAGACCTGCCTCATGTACAATGCCAATCAGTAACAACTGAGTACTATCGTAAATACACACTTTCCACTCTGCCTCAAACTAAGATAAATCAACTTTTATTGTTTTTAGGAAAATTCTTCTTTTTCCTCATGTTTAATCCACAAAATAGTGCAAACACAAGCTTTGACAGCAGACCCCCCTAACAACAACCTAAGGACAGAAGAGATTTCCCTGAAAAACCAAGTTCTCAAAAGCTGCCTTTAAAAGTGGGCAGGAAAGGCAGTGAAAAGAGCATTCTTCCCCTAATTAGCAGCTCCAGATTAGCTTGGTTGATGCATGGAAGGCTGGAGCTAGGATTGGATATAGACCCAAATGTCTCCTTTCTCCTACAGAGCTCATCAGAACACCCTGAACTTTCCACCTTGGAAATACTAAACTGGGAAAAGCAGAACAAGCTCACTGGGGAGATTTCTTGTTCATTTTTACCTGTGTCTGGGCCAGAAATACTTCAAAGAGAGATTTTCTTGTGACATTTGAAGCTTTCCGACTCTAGTGCCTGCCAGAGCTTGAGCTCTACAGAGACAGATATTTATGGGGTCAGGGTTTCAGAAGATCTCAGCTTTCATACAGTCACCAAAATAAATGACCTGCTTTTCAGAGAAGGTCTCATCGCTAAAAAGGCACCCAGCCCAGTATCCCACAGGGAATCGATGAATTTGGAAGTCCCTTTGAAATCAAGATTCAATTGTGAACAGTTTGCTTTTAGATACCTGTCCTGAGATATTTTGAGCTAAGTTTTTAAAGTGGCTTCTGAACCAAAAAAAGTTAGTAAAATCTTTAAGGTACAGAATTCAGTCCAAACCTCGCTAGCTATAGGAAACAACATCCTGATCCCCCAGTGCAAAGAAAAAAGAAGCAAGAGAAAAGTGTGTAGGACCTCAGTACACCAAGGTGAGAGGTTTATATACGGATAATTTTCCATTGCCTTTGCCATATGCAAACAATGCAAATACAGTTGAGTCAAGGGCTAGAGTCTAATCCAAAATCTGCATTTACCTTATTTCAGACAGGGCTTCTAGGCCAGATTATATGAACTACAGGCCCTGATGATCTCCCCACAACCCCAGCACATGTCCATCAAGACACACTCTCCCTTTTCCTGAAGTTCTTCCAAGAGCTACTTTATTTTCCTTCCAGATGTGCTGTACTGTTGCACAGCTGGCTCTCACTATGGGCCATGCTGGATCCTTTCCTGATTCTTGGAGATCTGGGAGCCTTTGCTGTCTTTGGCTTACAGTGTGCAAGGGAAAAACTTGTTCATCCAACCCTTTCCATTCAGTCTCACTCCCCATAACTAAGCCTTTGTATTTTCACCACAGGGAGATGTTAATGGTGATGTAAAAGGGGTGTTGCCAGTAGCTTCAGCACATTAATTGCCTTCCACAGACCTAAGATTAAACCTCTACTGGCTACTTCTGATCCAATACTCACTAGCAAACTGCTCTGACAGAGCAACTAGCGTGCAGAAGGAATAAACTGCACAGCTCAGTCATTTGGGACTTTGGGATAAAGAAAAGGGAAGCTTGGGCAAAGTGGAAAACTTTGGAGAGCAGGACAGCATCAGGAGCCACAATGTTTGATCTAGAGCAAGCAGACCCCTGTCTTTTATAACTGTCATGCCTGGACAGTAGTGCTTTGTGGACTTCTCATTACAATGTTGTTTTTAAAAGCACTGAAATCTGAGTCACAAAATCCTCAAGTAGGAAAAGCCACTTTTAACCTTTCACTGATTTGTCTCTGATCACCCCTGTGAGTTTTGCTCTGTGGACCTGCTGACTGTGAGCTGCCTTGGTGCAGTACTGGGGTCACAGCACATTACTAAGGTGGGCTTCAGTGTGGTGCAATTCTTCTCCTTTTGAGTAGCTGCCTTCTAAGGAACATGCAAATCCTGCTTGAGTCAGATCCACCCAGCCATGACTATGTATGAAATGCAAAACAAGAGACATCAGAAGATCCTGAAATCAGCTGATCACTACAAGATGTTCTAGCTACTGTTAACTGCATAAAGGAGCTGTTTGCATGCGGCACTTACCTAGCATCCCTTTGTTGGAATTGGATAAGCACATATCCTTCTCAGCACTGGGAAGAACAAAGCCAACCACAAACACCTCCACCCCATCTGCCATCAGTGCCAACCCTAAAACAAAGAAAAGAGTCCACTGGAAGCGTCCATGGCCACACTCCTCAATGATGTTCTCATACTGGTGGGCAAGTTGCTCCTCGTCCTCCATCCTCTCTGCCATAAGGTCAGCACGGTCTCTGTATTCATCAGCCATGGCAGGAGCTCGCTTCTTCTGCTTCTCTTTAATGTCATCTGGGTGTGGGATCCCTTGATACTCTCCCTCATAGACCTCATCATCTTCATCATGGCCTTCTGTAACATCACTCTGGGCATCTTCTTCATGAGCAGGCTCATCCCCACCACGGTAGTAGCCGTCATTGGGTGCATACCCTTCGTAGTTACCATCCTGGTACCTGTAGTCATCTGAGACTTGGTTTGCATCTCTGCCCCCTTGATAGAGGTTTGTGTTTCTATATCCATCATCCATTCTGAATGGAAATTTCTAATTGCTGTAGATCACTGTGTGTAGGTACTCTAATATATGTATTACTTTGAGCAATTTCTGGTATTGCTTACTTGAACATATCTTCTCTATGTTCTTTGGAACTGATGGGATACACAGTTTCCCAGGCTCAGAAGGAGAATTACTATATAAAGTTTCTCTTTGACAGAGTCTCACACAGCTTTTGATAATGCTTCACTTTTCAGCTGTCATTTGTAACTTGCTGGCTTCTTCTGTGCTTTGGGTGGGAAGAGCTGCTGTCTGGTGAACAGCAAGGAACAGCAAATTGCACAGATCGGGAGCTAGGAGGATTTAAGAGGTTTTTCCTGATTCATTGTGGTGGTGAAGGTCATGTCCTGAGAAAGAGAAAACAATAGCAATAAGGCAGCAATAACCTTTGCAAGCACACATGCATTGAGTTTAACACCCAACATTTTGAACGCACGCTTTCCTGTTGCAAAAAAGTGGCAACAGAGTGTTTGAGGAATGTTTTTGCATCATCAAAACCCAAAGCCTTAGAATGAAAAAGAGCATTAGAAATGACCAGTTTAAGTGGAAACCTAAAGCAGAATGCAAAGTAATGTGTCATCCCAATTTCTTCATTCCCAGAAATCCTGCCTCCCACATTTGGTCTTGGTTTCTACGGAGAGCAGAACAGTATGGGGCTGGGTTGCTGGAACAGAGCTCTCAGGTTGATAAATAGGTTACTATCCATCTATCTGGTACATACAACTGCCTAACATCATAATGACACAAAAGATGAGCTCGGTTTTCTTTTTTCATCCAGATCCTAAACTTAATCTTATTTAATGGCTTCTTTTTTTCCTTGGTGTCTCTCCGTCTGTATGACAGATGCACAACTTGCATGCAGCGTCTGCCAAGATAAAGTCACTGAAAGTCACACCAAGCTCTGTTCTTCCCATATCTACCCATCAACAGAGGATGATTTTCACAGAGAGCAAAAAACAAAGCTAATATAGAATCACTGCTCTCTGCAGGGAAAACCAAGGGAAGCCAAGTCCCATCTAAGCACACTCTCATTTTAACACCTGATTTCCATTATTTTTCAGGCAGTTTCCAGCCAGCTGGCTCTCCAGCGTTCTCCTGCATTTGCTGCTGCACACAGCTGTAGACAAGAAGTTTGCAAGGAGACTCATGTGGGAAACTGAGTAGAGTCACGCTACAGCGTGCACAGTGTAGGCATGCACAAAATGTGGACCTCCCTTTAAGCTTTGAGGTACTTGCCTAAATAAAGTGTGACTGAGCTATGAAATGACATGGATGGGCACATGTCTGTGTATATGTGGGCACTGTTACCTACACAGTCAGTTGACCTATAGAAGAGTACGCAAATGTACATGCTGTAAATAACAGCGCTACTTCTGCACTTCGTGATCTTAATTGGCAGACAGCATGGGCAACATGCAGCTAAAATGACTCTGGGGGAGAAATTCAGTAGAAGCATGCTCAGGAGGACATCACTCCTTCTGCAAATGCTGTGATTTTTTGGCAGCCCAAGCATTCGGGATAAGGAAAGAGCAGACTTGTCTGCATGGAGTCACGGCTATGCCTTGCCTACACTGTTCCAAGAGACTTCATAAAACCTTCCTCTGCATTTCTGTTTAGGATCTATATATTTATGGCACATAATTACTAGACATCCTCTGCAGACCTTGCCAGAGTATCTTCCTTTTCTCTGACCTGTCTGCCATTTGTCATTGCATTCAATATATTTCCTCTTCCCTTGCTTTATGCTGAATCACACAATACATTTTGCATGAAGTTAAAAAGGCAGCAGGGCATTTTTCCATGGCTGAAAAAGAGCAATCAATAAAGCAACGAATAAATAAACAAATCCCAAAGGTATTTTGATCAGGTTAGAAACACCAGGAGACGCTGCTGCAGGTAGCAGTAAAGGGAGTTCCGCATCCGCAATGGACGTGTTAATGTGCAAGGGAGTTAACGCATCTGACAGCCATCAGAGGCATGTAAGAAGATTATACAGCTCTTGTTGCAAAGCTGGAGGGTCACCACGAATGGTTAAAAAATCCAGCAGCGCTTTTGAGTCCCAGAATCTCCCAGTCTTGAAGTAACTTTCTTGTTTACACAAAGATTTGTGTCATGAATGAACATCATGTTCTCCAAGGCAATAAAAATGTAGCTCCAAAGAGATATATTTTCTTTTGAAAAATAAGGGGAAAAGCCTTTCTTTTACAAACAGAAAAAAGAACAATATGTGCTAAGGAACATTAGGTCTTGCTTTGGAAGTTTTTAAACATCATGTGTTGGCAGGTTATGTTTCAAAGCGACCTCAAATGTCAGAGCAGGAAGCACAGTGACCTCACCATGTTTGTCCCTTTCTGGTTGCTACACAAGTGGATTGAAAACTCATCTTAGGAAATGAAGTAATAATAAGACCAATGATCAGTAACAGAACTGATCAGATTCTGGGTCTCCACAGACCCTGCCCTTACTTTTTCTAAAGGTAAAAGTACGTTCTTGAAGACTGAGTGCTAGGAATCTTTTCATTCCCTATTAAAAAGCTGCCAAGGCTGGAAGCTGAAATCTTTGCCTCTCACAACAACAGGACCAATGAAGATCACAAACTTAGAAAAGACCCACTGAAGCATCCATGCTCTTTCCCTGGTACACAAAAATTGTTATTTACCATATGAGATCACTTGGATCTTAGGCAATAAAGGCATAACCTGACAATCCTCACAGACCAGCGACAGCCACCTGTGTTGGGAAGAATGTATAATTCAGAAAAAAGGTTGTGGCAAATAGTACTCACTGGTTTCCCATTCAGTCTATAGGATGGATATTTTCTGGGATCACCCTAGGAAAAGAAGCAGTGCCCAGAGACAGGCTATAACTTAGGACTCTTGAATGCTTTACTTTGACACTTCACACTGCTTGTTTCCTTTCATCGCCACATATGCATGGGCTGATTCACTCTAGGCCTGGTTCTTTAACAACTTTTCACTCAAGCTGAGCTGCACTCACTCATATTAGCAGCCCCGTTTAGCTAGGGAATCATGACTTCTTATACACATTGCAGGCTTGGGTTGCTATAATTACCCTTCACAGTGATGCATGAGAGCTTGAGACAAATATACACATCGCGTCAAGTCTGTTGTAGTGAGGTGGGCGTCAGCCTCTTCTCCCAAGTAACAAGCAACAGGATGAGAGGAAATGGCCTCAAGTTGGGCCAGGGGGGATTTAGATGGTAAATGCTCCATCCCTGGCAGTGTTCAAGGCCAGCTTGGACAGAGCCTTGAGAGACATGGTCTAGTGTGAAGCATGCCTGCCCATTGCAGTGGGGTTGGAACTTGATGATCTTAAGGTCCTTTCCAACCCAAACCATTCTATGATTCTATGATTATGAAAGATCTCCTCATCAAAAGTGTTGTCAAGCACTGGAACAGGCTGTCCAGAAAAGCGGTGGAGTCACCATCCATGACAGCATTGAAAAGATGTGTCAATGCGGCCCATCGTGATATGGTTTAGTGGTGGGCTTGGAAGTGCTGGGTTAATGGCTGGACTTGACGACCTTACAGGTCTTTTTCAATGATTCTGTGATTCTATTACAACCTTGGACCCTTGCAAACCAAGTTATCTTTCTGAGACACGCAAGCGATGTTAAAACACACAACAAACATAAGGCTCTGTAAGGCAAAGTCTGCAGGGGAAGGAGGGGAGAAGCAGGAAAGCCTCATTCTGGGTCTCCTCAAAGTAACCCATTAAACTGAGCTTCAGACACAAAGACCTGAGGTACTGGGAACACAGTTCCTTTCCTCGCTCATAATTCCTTCACTTAGTCCTGCATCTTGCACACTTTAACAGCAACTCCTTAATGCACACTATTCACCTTCCAGTTTTCATGCACTCCTAAGCTCTTCGGTCAGCTCAGATGTTGCATACTTAGTCAGGAATTCAGTCATTTGAGCTCTGCAATTTAAAATAGTAACCTATAGTCTTGGATATGCTCATAATAGAAATGGTATCTCCTGTAGGGAAAGGGACTTTTAAGAAGAAAAGCTTGACACCCATGTTTGCCCCCAAAAGAGTATATAAGGGAGGTGCCTGGCATGTCCAGGTAATAAACTATGGGCTGAAGGGCAGCCGAGCTTGGAGGGAAAGCAGGGAAAGGTGAGTTTCTTGTACCTGGCATCAAATGAAGAGAGCCTGGAGCTTGTTAGAGAGCTGAGCTCTAGCAGAGAACAAAACTTATGGCAAATCAGTGAGCAGGGCAGTTATGAAGAGGTGATTTGTTATGAAATATATTGAACCTTGGGGCATGATGGAGTTTCTGGGAAGGTAAAGAGAGTAAGGTTGTTGCCTTGTGGGAGCCAGGCCAGAGCCTGAAGGGAGGTGTGGGTGCACATATGCATGCAGTGGGGAGATTGCCAAGGCTTGGAGCTGACATACAGATCCTTCTCTTTGCATACTTGGAAAGGGAAAACTCTCCAAGTCAGCAGCTGAAGGGAGAGGTTATATGAATGCTAAAGATAAGAAGCAGTACAGGGCTACTATGAAAATGCTTTCAAGGATCCTTAGCATTCACCAGAATAATCCCTGTAAAACAGATGGTGAAGCAGTTTAATATTCTGCCTGAAGGACAACCACTCTAGCAAAACACCCTCACCTCCAGAGCCGCTTTCTGCTGGCACCAATAGGAAGATGCCCATATCCTACAGTGACCATAAGGACACTCTGCAGTCACAAAGCTGACTGTAAAACAGACTCCTAAGAGGAAATTTTTCTCATTGAACAGAGAAAGGAAATGATGCAGATAAGGTTTTGTGAAATTCCAATCTCAGCCTCCTAATGAGGATGCAATTAATGGATCCATTTGCACACACGAAGGGCCAGATTTGAGAGATGCTTAACAACTCACCGCTCCCAGGGGAGCAGTATCCTGGATTTCAGGCAGCCAGCCAGCAATTACACAAACACTATTAGACAGACTGAGTACTGCAGCAATGTCTGATTGCCATGTTGCTATACGAAGGTGAAGTGTTGCTGTGCCTGGGACACTGCTGCTCTGCACTGCAGGCTGAGCATCCTTGGGTCTGTCCCTTGGCTTCTTGGCATTTCTGTGTCCCTCCAGGCTGCGCAATGGGAACAGCACAGCCTTCCTCTGGTGTGAATTATAGATCAGTTACTCAAACCCTTTACAGCTGAATACAGCAATGTGTACCCCCAAAAGCCTAAATAAACCAGAAACTGGGGAAAAGAAGTCCCTGTGCTCCCTGCTTCACAGCTGAGGCCCAGGAAAGTAAATGTTTTGCCCAGAGTTTTTGTCAGGTTTTCACTGAACTTTTATTGCCTTTTATTAAGCAACAAAAGTGCTGTTTTCCCTTAGGAGAATACTGAAACTTTTCCCCTTTCCAACCAGTATAAATAATAATAAAAAAAGTTTTAAAATATGAGCCCGCAAGCCTATAATTCACAAAAACAACACTTTCAGATCACCATCCATTAAAAATATTTCAGCTTATGCTAGGAAAGGTTGCCCTTTTTATTGGCACACAAAAAAAAGGGGGTTCATGGGGAGTTGTTTCAAACCAAAACCCAAACATTTGCTTTAAGAAATGCCAGTGTGGCTGCTGCTTAATCCGCTTTTTATTGGAAACAGTTGTCGAAACTGAATTTTATCCCCTAAAAAAACTCCAGGTTTTTTAAAACTGGCATTTTCTCACTAAAAAAATTGCATCAGAAACTCCTCGGTTTACTCTCATGGATATAACATTATATCAGGTGCAACACAGAGAAAGAATCTAGGGAAAGGAGTCCCTCCGGTTATACACATATGCCTGAAAGTAGCTGTGCTGTGGGGCAGAAAAGGGGTTTTTCTTCCACAGGGCTCTGATAATCCTCTCGTTTTTTGCTAACTTTAACATTGCTGCTGCAGCCACTCAACATCCAGAAGAGAGCTGAGCAGTATCATCACTTTCCTGGGCAGATGGCAAGGTTGGGATCTTGGCAAGGATTGTGCAGAGGAAAAAGCTGCCAGATCGGGAAAGAATATATATGTGAGGGAAGTCAGAAAAAGGAAATGAGGAGGCTTCTAATGCAGAGAGGTAGAAACCAAGTGAAATCGAAAGTCAAGGAGCAAGGACAGGGATTAATGGTCCAAATCATGCTCAAAATAAAGGGGAAAATGGGCAGGGAAGGATGAAAGCCATGATATATTATTGATCCACAGACTGGGGGGGGGAAAGGCACCTACTGCTTATGAGTAACAGCAGCTTTCATCATATCTAAGGATTATAACCTCAACTTGGGCCATCCTTACTAGACCTCAGCCCTAATTCTTACTAATTCTTGCTTCACTTTTTGCAACTTTATTTCACTGACAAAATAATAGACAGGGAGGGAAATCTCAGAGCACAGAACTCCAAAACACTTTAGGAAGGAGTTAGCTGTGAGGGAATAAAAGTAATGACTGCTATGTATGGTGGTGGTTGTATCGAAATAGGTCATGTTTGTTGCAGGTCTTAAGCAACCACTTTCCTTAATTTGCCTTTCCATCTTAATCAGATGGTGGTGATGAGGAATGAGTCCCTGGGGAATTTCCAGGAGAACATTCTCAGATTTGAACACTGGCCACTGAATCAGTGTGATTTAAGCAGCTAGAGTTACGGTCTCTGTTTTGGAAATACAGGTCAGCCCTTAGGAAGCAAGTTTATATATGATCATAGACTAGTATGGGAGCACTACATACAGCCCTAGATAAAAATTCCTCCCGGTTCCTCCCATTCCCTCTCCAGTCTCACAGGACTGGCAGTAAAATTTGCCCCTGTAATTAATATCCAAAAGAAACCACAGTCAAGCATTCTTGAGGGAGAAGTAAATCACAGTCCTAGGTTGGAAACGTCAGCTCTGGATATGTTTTCTTAAGTCTTTTTTCTGCTCTTGTTCAGGGAAACCAAGGTGGATCTGTGACTTTTCTGATTTCCTTATTCAGGGACATAGCAGCTAGAGACAAAAAGAAGCCACTTTGCCAAAAGAAAGACACAGTGATCATACATGTGGGCATGTCAACATATGGGTTTCAGGCATAAAGTTACATGTTAATGGCTACAACAATCAATTGTGGTTGCAGATACAGGAAGCTAACAGGGCCTGGAAAACAAGAGATTTAAAAATCAAAGGCTGTAAGCAGGTCTAACCTTAAAAGGAGTTTGCTTTGAAGTGTGGATAAAGAGGTGTCCTTTGTTGTGGCTTCCAAGGAAAGCCTGTGTTAAGTGAAAACTACGGATAAAAACAAGCTTCTCCTGAGACTTCTTTTTATTGTTAAGCAATGATTTGATAGATGTGTAACACAGGTTCAAAAACTCTCCGTGGAGCTTATTAAGCAAGCTATCTGTGCCACAGATTCCATATTAGCAGCTGTGAGTGAAAAGAAAAGTAAGGTATTTGAAAGTCATTGACTTGAAATCATCTGCTTCAAAGAACTGACTTTCAACAGTACAGATGGCACCTAATGGCTGCTCCCCTGCAGCACAGGTAGGACATGTAAGGTAAAAGTCCTTTTTTGGTGTAAAAATCATTGACTTGCTCTAAGATGCGGCTGGGGCCTCTGGGACAGGACTCGTTTATTCATTTTCCCCATGCTGCAGGTTGAAGAATATAGGTGCTGGTGCAGCCCTGGTATACTGAGATGTGAGAAAAAACAAAGCTGAAGCAATTTAGTGTGTTGCCAGCAGATCAGATTAGTAATTTAACAGCAAAAGCATTTCAGGTCAAAATTCTCTACTACAGAGTCAACTGAACTTAAGCTGTCTGACGGTTTCTGGATAATCCCTATTGATCTGTGGTGGGGTTTACATGTTTCTGGGTAGGTGCATAGTGTGTGTGTTCTGTTCTACCATAATAAAACACCTACTGTGTAATTTGGTCCTAGAGTCCTGCATTACTTTGCTACAGCAACACATTCTTCTGTGAGGGAAGCTATAATGGTTGAAGATGAGGCATCTACAATACCTCATAAATATGGGGGTAGAGCCGGATGTGGTATGAACACAAATAGTTCAGTTGCTTGATTGAACTATCCTGATTTATGATGAGTAAGAACCTGGCTGCACTGCTGTAATGGCATTACACTTTTTCACACTGATCCATCCTGAGCACACTGGAGGAGAGTTCTGGTTTCCAGCACAACGGCCACTAAAATGCCATTGCCTTATGGGGTGGTGACATTCCCAGCAAAGTGGTTGTGGGCTGAATTTAACTTGTAATCCACTACATTATGCTATGGACAAAGGGACAGAAAGTCCACCAGATTGTTAAAGGGAGATTAGATCTTAAAGCCTGATATTCTCTTGGTACAGATGCTTTAAAGGTCATATCTAAGACAGTATGTACTGCAGCAAGCTGGCACAGTGAATGTGTAGCAGATGAAACAAGGAACAAGCATCAGTCAAGCAGAATAAACAGCTTTTCTGAAGATAAGGACACAGACAAGCAAGTTGGGTGTTTGTGAGATAGACAGGAACATTTAACAGTAGGAGTTGGAAGGCAATGGCTTAGCAGCACAAAGCTATATAAGGAGGGACAAGACTACACATTAGAATTCCAGAGAAAAGCCCTAAAAGGTCGATTCGACAAGCTGAATATGGATAATGAGTTGAGACAGATGGTTTAAGAGTATGGCAGCTAATAAATAATGAACAGACTTGCTTCAAGGAGCAAAAGCAAGGAGAAATCATAGCTGAGAGTTTAGTCAGAAGGGAGCTGGTGAAGGGGAATAGAACAAAACCATGGAGGGTGTGAGAGAGGATTGTTCCGTTTCAAGTGCCAGAGTCTTGTGGAAATGATAATTTACCCAAAGAAAACTTAGAAATGTGTATGCTTGAACTGGAATTTGACCATCTTACTGAGATTAACAGTCTTTTAGCTGAGAAAATACTCGTGGTTGCTAAACTCTCCTAGTTCCCTCAACTCCCTCTTCTCTTCTCCCACTATCATAGTACCTAAGCAGGCTACAGTGCTCACCCCTCCCCCAAAAGGCTGGGAAAAGTCCTTGTTTGTTTTGCACATCATGACCCAACACAGAGAGAGACTAAACCTTCACCTGAGCATTGAAAAGGGAAATGCTGCGCATTGTGTCCCATACTCCTGGGGTACCTGCAGACCAGCAAGCTAAGATCTGATTCTCCTTCATGCCCAGATACATTTGATATGATAACCAAGATAATGGCTATCATTGCTGCCCCATCAATCTTTTGCTGATGTGGAGCTGAGGCACAAACCCTGACTGGGATACCAGGGAACACTCAGGAATATCCTAATGTAGGTGTAAATCAAGAGACTTTCCCAAAGTCACCTGGAGAAGCCATACCAGTGCCAAATATCCAGCACATGCCTCGGTTACATCCTTATCTTTTTAAATATCATAGAGTCTGAGGCTTAACTGCTTATTAATAAAGCAATCCCTCCATCAGCATTACACCTGGCAACATAAACCAAGAGATAATTTAAGGTTGCTACATAAACAATGATGCCCTGGTGCCCTTTAATGAGCATTTCTCTGTGCATTTGCCCTTGGACAGCTTATTAGGTCTAACCTTACCGGGCTTGGAGGCCCCGACAAGATCCCAGAGATGAGTGTCAGCAATAACCTTGGAAATAAACTGCCTGCAACTCAGCAACTTGTGCCTGTGCCAGACAGCAAACATGCCTGATTAGCTGTGAACTGCTTGGCTTATTGGCAAAACGTGCCTCCAGTTATAAAAGGGGCTTTAATTTCATCACACTTGCAACCTGTGTTATTAAATAATGAGCCACTTAATTAACTGATTAATATATGGCTGTGATGAATAGATTTGCTCCAGTGACAGTGTCAGGAAAGCAGACCCAGCCCGGAGTGATTTCTGAGTGCTGCTTTCTTACAGAAGGGATTTTATTCCAGTAAACGTCTTTATTAAATACCTCACTCTTTCCCCAGCCTCTAACAGAGCAACATCAAGGTCTGCTGTATCTGTTCTCCTCTTGCCCCTCACTCCCAGCACTCCTTCCCTCCTTTCTGCATTGCTGAAGCTTCCCCTCTCCTTTGGCTCCATGCAAAGTGCCTTCAATCTGTTGCACCACAAAATCACTCTTTGCCCAGAGTTACTACGCTGCTGTGGCTAGGATACAACATCTCATTTCCTGTCTCATATAGGAAATGGCTGCAATGCCTCAGGTACTGAAAAGCATCCTCAGCTATTGTCCGTGATTACTTTCCCATTGCTGGGGCACCAACAAAACTCCTCACAAACTGAAGACAGAAGGACAAATCATTTCATGCACCTCACAGCAGCCTTCCAAGGTTGCCTCCTGTTTTCTGTCATGGTATCAGAGCATGTTAGGGAAGGGCTTTAGCAGAGACATTTCCAAAGGCTGAGAGATCTCCCTGCAGGGAACTGTTCCTGCTATTGGGAACAGCACTTTCCCAGCTCAGGATGCTCAAACATCCATCTCTAGAGACAGTTGCTTGCAAGCTCCAGTGAAGCATACACCAAGGCACTAACTATGCCAGAATACAGGCTCATTCCAAGAAATCCCACATGCTACAGCCTGTCACAGCCAACCTTATGCTTCCATGATGCTCTTTAATAGGTTTGATGCTTAGGCTTCCCTTTGTGGCTGCTCAACAATCAAGTCTGAGGAGCAGTTGTTATAAGTTATATTATAAGAAGGGTGGTTCTCAAACTAAATTCAGTCTCTTTGTTCTGCATAAGCCCTCCAATACAATTGTTTTGTAGTCACAACAGCTCTCAAAATTGCAAAAGCATTGTTCATTACGCACCTTCTCTGTGGAGAAATGCAAGTCCAAGCAGCAGCAGATTTAATGAGATGCTCACTCTGACACTCCTTTCAAGGTTATGTAGCAGGGAAAACACTGGAGCTGTTGCTTTTGATCCATCCGTTCTCATAGCGCTTTTATTAGTTTGGCCATATTTTGCATATGAAATACTACTGAAAACCTGAACTTCGTAGCATCCATGATAATTCAACAGATTCCATTACCTGGTTATCAAATTCACTGTGTGCATCACATTTATCACAAATTAAACAAAACCATGAAGTGATGTTTTCTTCTCTAAGACAGCAATTTGCAAAGCCTGCCTTAGCTGGGAGACTGCATCTTGAACATGTCAGATTCCCAGATCTCTGAAGAACCTATTTTTGAAACAAGCATCTTGCAGAAAATCACAAAAATAGATTTATTTCTGTTGAGTAGATGCACAAGCTAAAATTACTGTGGGACCTGGAATATGTTGGCACTGACTTAACAGTAACATAAGACCTCACATATAGCAACACTACATTTATACTTCTGCTTTATACCCATATGGAGACTTTCAATTCAAAAGAGCCCACGGCAGTTTCTTTTGCATCATGCAGTAGAAGATGAGCATGGCTAATTTGAGAGCATGGCGGGGGCCCCATAACATTATGAAAAGGTGGATGGCTTGGCAGTAGTTTTTTCTAAGCATCCCCTATTCCTTTCTTGCTCCTGCAAAAGCCTTTAGGATAGCTCTTTGCAAGAGCAGCTCATTTACAGAGCCTTAAGCTCAGGCAGGATCTCGAAAGCCTTAAATTGTGTGGTTCTCAGCTGTGTGAAGGGTCATCTACTGTCTCTCAGCCTTCTGAAATGATGTTTGTGCCTCTTCAACAAGGAGAGGAAAAGAAGAGGAGGAAACCACTGAAATAAGGAGGAAATACTGCAGATGTCAAAGAGTGAGGAAACAACAGCAAAGCTTGACATAGCAAAGGGGACAGGACAAGGCAGGAGGGGTAAGGATAAGGTCGAAAAAGAACAGTAGTTGGAGTACCCAATCTTGGAAACTAATGTTGCCTTGAGCCAGTAAAAGAGAATTACAAAGAGCAGTTAGGCATATGAGTTTGTAGCAGTGAGAAGGCTCCACATTTGCCTACCAAACAGCCTAATAAATTCTTGTGCTCAGGTTGGACACTAATGATGAAAAAGCTTCATTTCCCCAAATTAATAGCTACAATACATCACCAGGCTATAGCACCATAGCTCAAGTGTACGCAGGGAGAAAACCCTCAAAATCATCTGTCGAGGCAGAAGGAGGATTTGGCTGTTATTTATTGCTTTGTGTGACTCATGCTTGTGGGTAAGGGCATTGCAGCACTGACGGGAGTGAAAGTCAAATTGCTGGCAGTGTAATTTATGCCAGAAGAGTTGAACTCAGGCTACTTCTACTTATGTTTCACCTGTAATTTGTCTGAAAAATATGAAAAGGGTAAGAAAACAGCTTGAGAAATACATGCCTCTGCAGCCATTTGTCAGGCTCAGGTTTGGTCAGAGGAAAGATGGTTTAATGTCTTGGCCAGCATCAAGAACTCCATACAGTTTTCTGTAATGACAGAAATGGCTCAATTAACCTTAGAGAAGACAGTTACTTTCAGGTTTGGTTCCTTATCTGCAAAATAGCTGTAATAACTTACTTTCTTTACCTGTCAGAGACAGTGTAGGGAAAATACAGGCATAACTGAAAAGTCAATCTGGTAACCACTGACAGAGCTCAAACGTTCAACTTCCTGGACTTCAGATTGTCCTTGCCAAAGCCACAGTGATCTTTAAATTACCCTTGCAAGGGCAGAATCTCCTGTGAATAACCTCCAGTGTGCTGCTTCTAAGCAGTATATTAATACAGATTCATAGCTGTCCTGCCATTCCTCTTATTCCAGCTCTACCTAAAGATGACATGCTAAAGACACTGATAGTCAACAGACTCCATAAAAATTGAAAGGCAATGGAAACTCTGGCGTCCCCATGCAAAGCAGCTGCCCTGGCATTCACAGAGGGAGGGCAGGCGTCTTCTGACCTGGGGACCAGTCCTTATTGTCCCTGGCATAAGCCTGCTCCATCCTGCAGATACTGAAATAAAGGGAATCCCTGTGTCCTCTCCCAAAGCCTAGTCTCTTACTCAGCTCAAGCCTGCCAAGGGCTGTACAGCAGAAATTCCAGCTGCTGCCTTCCTGGAAGTGAGTTTAATGGAGGAATATCTCTTTTAGCAAGATATAAGCAATGGGGAACTTAATTATCTTCCTCCCCGATGGGAATCGGGGGCATGAGGGGTCGCACTGCTGCTGTCACAATGTGTCCTGGTCCATGTTATCAACAGACAGGACTCAAGGCTGTGCCTGTTTGGTGGCTGTGTGCCATCATTTTGATAGTCTTGAGATTTAAGAGAGCTGGCCATGCTGTGTGCTGCAGAGCCAGGCACAATGGGCTTTAAAGAGCATGGAGAGCTACTCTTGAAAAGCCTTCTAAGGGCTGCCTGCCACGATGTGGGCTTTGAGTACCCCTATTGCCAACTGCCCCCACAGCAGTATCCCTGCACCAGGCTTCTGATAAGCAGAGGCCTGGGATCAGAGAGTTCAAGCTTTCCTCTAGCTCCTGCTTTCCCCAGTACTCATAGAGGAACTCCTGAATTTGGCAGTGCCTGCAGCCCAGTGCAGCTTGAGATGTGTCATTCACACTTACTCCTACTGTTGATACTATTCATCCCCACCTTGCTTTAGGGATCACATCCTGCACCACTGCACAAAGCTCTATTTTCTTTCCTTCCTTCAACCCCAAGTCAGTAGTCAACACTTCTGCAAGACGCCTTCTCAGGGCTGGGTGAAGATACCCACTGGCAGACAGCACGGGTGGCTAAGCAGATGCACAGGCACAAGCCCCGTGCTGGGTAAGAAGGGAAGGCATGATGAGGCAGCAGGCTTGGTAAGGGGTCTCCATACAGTATCTGCCCTCCTTACCCCTGGGTCTGGACTCTGTTTCAAAGGATGCTTTGGGACATGAGAATTGTTTCTTTTAATAAAGAAGGAATAAAAACCAGTCCCTTTGTCCTAAAAATGTAAAGGAAATGCATTTACTTCTGGTCTCATAATAAGAAACAAAGGCATATGCAGGAAATTTGAAGCAAGAGATAAGAATCCTGGACAAAGAAATCCCTTCCTACATGCTAACCTGTGAGGCTTCTAGGAATGAAGGGCAAGGCCTTAGCAGCATTGAAAGTGGGGGCTGGATGGACGCAAGGGAAAGGGGAACATGAGTTCGATTAGAGTTTCTACAACTTTTCCTCCTACCAGAGAAATTAGTTGTTCTTCAAGACATCAGGCAAGCATCAGAAGAAATTCATTCTGCTGTAGGCTATTCTGTAACTGTTTATTTGATGTATTTGCTGGTGCCCACTCTCAGAAAGGGGTCCTAGGCTAGAGGGTTCTCTGGGTAGCAGTAACAGGAAAGCTTGAAATGGCTTTCCCTGGACCAGCTACATTGGGACTATTCACACAAAAATGACACCAGAAAATAGTGCTGTCATAGCAAATGGTTTCTGTTCCCGAGGGGGCAGACAGAAATACAGTCCATCACACCCTGAGTAAACCTAAGATAAAATAAGTCCAAGGCTTTTGCTAGAAGCAGGAAACCTGGATGATATATGGGAGAAGGCAAGCAAGAAATGAAGTGTGAGAGCAGGTGTCCTCCAGATGACAAGCCTGAGGGGACTGACTGGCAAATTTCAAGGGGATAACGAATACTTCAAGGCATATCATGCCAGTGCCTCTTGGTGGGAAAGAGAATAGAATATCCCAGGTGAAGAGAGTGGCAAGAAGGAGATGATGATCAGAAGTTATTCATCAAAGCATAACATCAGACTTACTTGACAGGGAGCCAGGGAACGGCCTGCAGACAGTGGGTGGATATCAAGCTTTTCATCTAACCCAGACTGGCCAAGGAAAAAGACTGCTTTTGATGGCACTTTAGTGATGAATGCAAAATCTGCTGGGTTGCAGAATCATTCTGGTTACACAGGAATTAGCAATCAAAGCACAGTAGCCAGCAGCACCAAGTCTGCAGTAACAGATCCCATCCCTGCAAGCAAAGCAGAAGGGGCAAGAGCCGGCCAATTATCTTGCTGGCACGAGACCCCTGGAGGGAAGTATGATAGGATGAGGAATACAGACCCATGACTAACAGATCAATTTTGGATGTTTTATATATAACATCCTTTCTCCTCAACAGAACTTTTGTAAGGCTCTGTGGTTGCTGTCACTGCCTCTATTTCCCATTTTGGAAATGGAACTGAGTGCTTCCTACCTCTCACATATGCTGTGAGATGCATGGGAACAGAGGCAAACAAAGTTGTGTCTCAGCTGGAAAATGGCAGCCCAAAAGCTGTTGCTTGGGAAAGCTGGTATGCTTGTGCTGCAGAGGAGGCTGGCTTTCAAGGCTGTAAAGTTGATGCTTTGCCTGAACACTAAATTCACTCATTAGCTTTCACCTGCAAGGCACAGATAGGAGAAAACCAGGTAATGAATATGGAACAAGGACAGCACTGAGTCTCTACTGCTGTTGTGTGCATAAGAACCACAGTGATAGGCACAGAGCTGTGAGCAAAAGGCATTGATGAGCCTGTTGTCTTTTAAGCTCAGGGTTGGAAAGGGGGCCAGGCACTGCCTGACTGTTCAGCATTAAATGGGTTTGCAGCTGTGATTGGGATGAGATGGGTTTCAGAACTGGTCTCTGGAAAGAGCTTTTATTTCCAAATACAACACATTTCTTACTTGCCTGTGGAGAAGCAGAGGGTCAGACATGCCTTGGATAACAGAGGCTTCCATAGATACTAATAAGCCATGTCCAGGGCTAGGTCCTGCCAAGACCTCCACTGGTTGCAGTGCTGGTGCCCAGACCTTCCCCCAGGACTGGCCCATAGCCCTTAGCGGAGGCACTCACAGGCCACATGCCACAGCTGCCCCAGCATGACATGACACATGGGTGTTTACAGCTCACTGCTTTCCATTGCCACACACTGCTGTGCAAGTCTGTTCACTGCCACACAGCATCCACATACAATATATTTTCCCTAGAGCTAGGGAGCTATAAACAGGCACAACACACCCTCCAGGCAAACCCAGGCCAGATACAGCATCCTTTACAAAGGACATTTGTCCCATTGTGGCTTTTGGGGGATTTTAATAAACCCATATATCTCAAACATTGGTGTCTAAAAGCAGCATCCACCCCCTACAAAGCACAGGTGACAGCTTTACCTGTCACTTTCCCAGCTATCCTCATCTAGACTGCCCTTCCAAGGCTGGTGGAAAACCAGGCTCTGCAAGAGATCTCCGTTCAACAGCAGCTGCACAGTGCCTAAATCTAGGGTAGCAGGGTTTGATGCAGAGTTGAGAACATATTTTCTGTTGGCAAGCAGTGTACCTTGACATTCTACTGTGAGATGAGCAGGACTGTTCTGGGAAATAACTCCACCTGATCCCTTAGAAATTGGTCTCCTCAGTCATTAGAAGCAGAGAACTGTTTCTCTATGAGAGCCCCCAGTCTGCTGCTGTTACAAATCTGGGGGAGCTCCCCTGTGATCAGACATAGGTGGCCAGCACAAATGTTCTACTCATTACAGTGATTGCAAAACACAGTGAGGCTTTATGAACCAAATTCATCCCTGATACTTGCCTACTATAATCCCCAGGTGCCTCAGTGCTCTTCTGACACATCAACAGGCTGTTCTGCCCAGCTCATTCAGGGTTCTCACTTACCCCTGACAACCAGTCCAAGGTGGAAAAGCCCCCAAATACAAACAGGGAACTTTTGCCCAACTTGTCTTTTTCTCTCATCTTTTCACAGGAGCAAAGCACTGCTCATGGTCTCTGCAGCAAGGGGTTCCCCTGCAGCATGACATCATGCAGACAGCTCCCTTGGCTCATGGACAGCACTGATTTCTTCTAGTAGAGTAACCCTGGCTGCCAAGTGAAGGCAAAACTGCTGATCCTCCTGTACTGCACCCTCAGCACCTGCCCCAAGCCACAGATTAGATTCTTCTTAGAGACATTTTAACACTAACTTGACAAATCTGCTGCACTACAGATGGTTGGGGCACTGCTGACTTCCTCTGCTGGAAGGTGGCAAAGCTTTCCTGCCCCTCCTGGCTCTGTTCTAGCTCAGTCTTTCTGTGTGATTTACTCAACACATTCAGTATATTTGGTAGGAACTTCGTAGCCGCTACTCATGCTACTGGTCTATTCATCCCTGAGCTCTGGGATGCTCATGAGCAGTGTCTGGTACCTCAAAGGATGCCAAAAAATCATCTACCCTTTACTTGTTATATGAGACTGTGGAGATGGAGAACCCAAATCAGGCCCTTGGGCTGATCAACTCAAAGAGGGGCAAGATCAGAGGAATTTAATTAGGTTCCTAATTACAGCAGTTATTAGCTGTCATAAAATCACCTGGGTTTGGATCCCAGAGCAATGTGAACTGCAGATTTGAGAGATGCATATTGCATAGGTAAGCATGATTATTCCTTTGGCTTGACCCCAGCTGGAAGAATACAAAGCTGCACTATCAACAACTGAAGACTTAACTCTGATGAGTCATTTGTTCTTTCCACAATAAAAGCCATATAAAGAAGTTACATAGGCACAGTTAGGTTCAAACACTATTCAAAACCCACAGCATTTCCACCCTAAATTCAAAGTAAGAAAAGAAAGGGGAGCACAATTGGAAAGCCCACACATCACTTGAAGAAATGCAACCTTCCCTCTATTTCCTGCATCTCTTATAAAAATACAGCTCTGCTGATAGGAACAGGCATTGTTTCTTCCTTACAATTCCGACTAAGAGAGCCCAGCAAATGGGGAATCTACTAGAAACTAGTGGAATAACCTTGAACATTAAAGGTCTGAAGTGTTTTCTGCTCCTTGCTTGCCTGTTTGTTTCAATCAGGCAGATAAAGCAGTTTTCTATGAAAAAGGGAGGTGTTAAAAAGCTTTTTCCTATCAGTCAATACTTCTCCCCAAAATTTGGCAGGTTTTCCTGGAAGTCTCAGAGTTTTGCAGTGGGTTCAGTCATTTTCAGTGGAAATGGACAAAAAATGTTTGAGAAGAAAATGGTTCCAACTGGTCCAGAACAGATCTTTTTTTCTTCTAAGAAGGTTTGGAAGAACAGCCTTTGACCAAAGGGAAGGAGCATATTCTCCAAAGGGAGATGGGAGCTTCTCTTTGATTTGTAACCAGTTGGCTTCATTGGTAGTGTAAACGGACTGTCCAGCTGGACCCAGCTGTGCTGAGAGCCATGGATGAGAACATGCTCTTCATCTAATGTGAATGCAAGAAGAAGAATGAACACTGTCTGGAAAGACATTTCAATTGGGAATAAAAAGGGTTTCTAAACAGTCAACAAGTCATAAAACTCCACCCTATTTCTCAGACAGAGCTGGCCACATTTGCATGGAGAATACACCAGGGGAGCGAGCTGGAGCACTGCACTGCTACTGATCCATCCCTAGGCACACACAATGAGAGATGAGCTTGGCCAGGTGCTGGGACATTTGCAGCAGATGTGAAAGCCTGGAATTCAAGCTGCTGCTGCAGTTGAGACAAAGCTTCCCGACAGCAGTATTTCTGGGGCTGAAGTATAGGACCTTAAGGGAAAGACAAATCTCATCACTGGGGATGCTGAAAATCAAAGGCAACCTGCTGGGAAGTATCCTGTGAGCCCTGCACTGACTGTACAGCTGAGCCAGAAGATGCAAGAGACCTTGCCTTAACCCTTCTATGAATTAAAGATGGGAAAGACACCAGAGCACAGCAGGAGGGGGTTAGTACTGTTATTGGCTACCAACCTTCACAGGGTGCAAGGCACAGCTTGTTTTCTCTGTCAACCCAATGGCAGGTAGATTGAACATCAGCTGGTGGTTACTGCATGTGCCTGACTGTTGGTAGGCTTTGAAAATGCATCCAAATGCCACCCAGCATAAAGGGGGTAAGGCCGAGGCTGCCAGGGGAGGTAAATCCAGGGGACTTCATCTGTTTGTGAGTTTTTCTTGAGTCATCACTTTTGCAGCTGAGGAGCCCTTCACTGCAGGCACAGAGCAGGAAGCCTCAGGGAATGTTGAAACTCATGAAATACAGATAGGAGCTAGGCAGGCTCCTAGAGCTGGGTATGTACATGCACTGTAATTGGCTGCCTTCAAGCAAGGTTTTGCATAAGGATGCAGAATGGGCTTGTTCAGTAAACTTTGTTATGCACACTTGTCTTGGCAATCGCTGAGAAAAGTCAAACCCTCCTCCTTGCTCAGGACCTGAACAAGTAACTCCATTTTCACCCTTTCTCCCCTTTCAGTCCGCCTTTCCCCTCCCCACTCCCCGCCATCACCCACTCAGGGGATGTTATCTCCAATGCCCTTTGGAAAGAGCATCTGATGAAAGCAGACACAGCACAAACAATATCCTGATCCAAATCATTTACAGTCTCCGTAACATCCCCAACGAAAACATCTGTCTACCTGGAGCTGGCAGGAAACAGAGTTGTTGATGCACAGATCTTCCCATGGAGACAAGCCAATGGCTAAATGGTTACTACTGTAATGAACATTTGTTAATGGCTCTTTTCCAGCTACAAGGAAAGACATGCTCACTGGGATGCTCCAAGTATGTGCAAACCTGAATGGTTGCTCTTTGTATAGTTACTAAATGCTTTGTGGATCCTATCAGTCCTTTGCATGCAAGCTAGGTCCTGAGAGATCACTGCCTTATTATGGTCTAACCACACATGGGTGGTCATAGCAAGCGTCTGCTTCTGCAATCACAGTAAATTACTTCTAGACACTTCTCAGGAGCCCCTTTTGCCTAACCAGGTCTCCCTCACTTGGAGCAAGTAGGATTCCCCTTCCTAGCAGAGAGATGAAACCTGAATGACCACCCTTACAGGGGCAAACAGAGCCACGTGAATGCAAAATGAAGCCACATAGGAAGGCTCTGCAATGAAATCACACATACATCATATCACATAATAGAACCTCACAGTGGAAACAGCCATAGCATGTCCTGCTCAAACACTTCTTGAAAGAGCTGGATACCTATTTTCACTAGCAGCAGGAATGAAATTCACCCCAAACCCACCCAGCTCCAAGCTGCATTTGTGGGTGAATTAATAATGCCTTTTGCTGGCATCCCATACTCAACCACTAATTAACACAGCAGCCACTGCCAGAGTTAATCAGGGAAGCAACTCCATGATCCTCTGTACCCCCACAGGGCAGAGACCTGCCAGCTGCCACCACCCTGCCCACTGTAAGGATAGGGTGAGGAGCTGCTGGGGTTTGCTGCTGTGGAAAGGCCACTGAAGCACCCCCTGGTTTCCCAGCAGGGATGTGGATGTCAGAAGGTGGATGAGCCTGAAATCTGCATCACTGCTTCATCAGCCATCCCCCTGCGATCGCCTCTCATCCCTCCATGATGAGTCCCTCCCATGCACCTTAAGCTGAAAGATAAGTGGGAAGCAAGGAAGAAGCTGAACAACAGCTAGACAACTGGAAGACAAAGGTTATCTTTTACAATTCAGGTGCCAAAGCCTCTGTGGAAGTTAAAGACCATCTTTCGGTGGGAGCAGAGGGTTGCACACAGCAGGGCATCCCACAACCAAAGTAACCTTCACAAAGCATCAAAAGGGGAAAAATCCTCTCATTCAGCTAGTCCTGTCAGCAAGGAAGATGCACAGGAAATAAAGATCCCTGGGAAGCATCTATCCTGAGCTGAATGGTTTACCTGGGGAGCTTTATTCACAACTTCTTGGGGTTGGCAGACCCTGTGTTATTTCCCATTTGAGGGAAAACCTGTGCAGCACAGATGTACTGGGCTACATTTCTTCCTTACATGTTACGCTATTCCGCTGAGCCACATGGTCTCAGATGCTGCAGACCTGCCAAAATCATTATTTCATAGCACATATGAGGGGAAAAAAAAACCCTAACAACAAAGGTTAATTAAATAATGACTATCAGGTCCTGCATTTCACAGTACACTGGAGATGGGAATTCTGGATGGTTTTTATTCAAATGGTTTACCTAAATCTAGTAGGAATAAAAATCTGCTTTAGAATTTGATTTTTAAACATCCAAGGGATTCTTTTGTTTTGGAAACCTTCCAGATGGAATATTTCCCAGTGCAAAGACAACTTTTTAAGTAACAATTGGGAAAATAATAGAAGCACTGAAAGAACAAAAAGGTGCTAAAATTCTATCAAATTACTTTCACCATGAGCACACATCCCAGTTTAACACCACCAGTCTGGATTTCTTATCTGATTCCAAATATGCTATGGATCAGAACCTCAAGGCTGTAAATTCATCCAGAGCTGCTCAGCTGAGAGCCCATCCATCAGCTCTGTGGTGATTATGCTCCTCTAATCAAGTACAATTAGCAACTGTCACATAACACCATTAAAAGAACCACTTAGGAGCTGATTAATGGCTGCTACAAGCTGAACTGATAAATGTAATTTTTGAAATCAAGTTTCAATTAGCTCTAAATAACAAAGATGGGAACAGCAAATTCTGCTGCAGACAGCGCCTTGGTCAGAACAGGAAAGATAAATATAAGCCTTTTTTTCTGCCCATTGAAAAACATCAGCTGCTAAATTCCTTGTTGGGTTTAGCAAATACTTCCCAGTTCACTTAAGCTGCAAGTAAGCAAAGCTTTGTTTGTACATTTACTTACAGGAGTTTCTGCAGGACTCCTTTACCATAGGGAGCTGCCATTGAATTACAGCAGTTTTGAGTGAATTTAAAGATTAAAACTGGAAAGCAATATTCAGTGATGATTATACATTAAAACAAATGCAAGGACTGAGAGGAAGGATGGAAACATTTTACCTTCTTCCTCTGTGTGATCCATTGGCATGAGTACCTATTCACCCAGCTTTGTCCTTGTCTCCCAGGCTAGATGTCCTGCCTGCAGAGTGCTGCTCACTGACTAAAGGCCTCTGGGCAAGCCCTGCTGCTCTGACTTCTGTGACATTCCCTGCAGTACACAGCCTACAGAGACAGCAATCACTGCATCCTCACTGGGGCTGGATGCAGCAAAGAATCAATTTTGAATGATCCAATGAAACCACAAATGGGTGTTAGTAGTGATTTTGGCAACTACATTATCCATGTTACGCAAAAGCTATAGAAACTTCTAGTAGCCGGTGATGGGGACCATGAAGGTTTGCCCTGCTGTGCTGGGAAGGTACCAAGCCATAAAGCTTAGGAAGCTCCTGGCTCCCCATCATCTCATAAATGAGTGTGCAACAGTGGGCCTGGCTGGAAAGCAGCAAAACGGTCAGGTTTTCTACCTCTGCCAGAAAGCAACTCTTCTTTGTGTTTGAGATTTGGCTGTGCCACTAGTCAGCAAAGGACCTGCTTCCTTCACCCTTGGTTTCCTTTTACCACTGCTTACTTCCTTGAGGTCTCTGGTGCCTGATTCTCCATTGAGCTGTCCTGCTGTTTATAAGCAGCCTCACAGAAACATCAACCTTTTCATCATACCCCCCATCACTTTTGGCCCCTCCCCATAATCCCAGCTCTCCTCCTGCCTCTGCCTAATCCTATAACACACCACAAATCCCTTCTCCCTCCCCACATCTCCATCCATCACCAGCTCTCCCAGGGTGTGTAGGAGGCAAGCCTGGAGCCAGGCTGCTGTGTGAACATGG
This sequence comes from Psittacus erithacus, assembly GCA_009867235.2. Taxonomy (NCBI): domain Eukaryota; kingdom Metazoa; phylum Chordata; class Aves; order Psittaciformes; family Psittacidae; genus Psittacus; species Psittacus erithacus. Next base: position 190,399 of record WYDI02110703.1, on the reverse strand, counting down.
AAACCTCAGGCATTAGCTTCCATCTCAGCCAGCCCTGGAGCACCCACAACAGCCTCTGAATGCCACAGGGTCTCTCTGAGAACTCATCCTGACCCCATCTGCAATAACCTCCGTTTGGAGCAAACTCACACCTTGGCTCTGAAAAGGAATAATCCAAACCTACATCCTGATGGCGTCTTGATGTTTAAACCCAGCAAGCTATTTTTGGACTGTTTATAGTCAGCTGTATTTAAACAGACTAATTGTACCAGCACAAACTTGCCCTCATGTAACTTCATTTTCATCCAGACAGAAGCTTTCAAGCAACAGCAACCAAACCCTTTCAATATTTAATCAGCTGCATGGCCTGAAAGAACAGGGACCAGCAGCTGCCTGGCACAGAGCAGACAAGGGGTTGAGTGTTTCCATCCTCACCTCTCTCCATCCTATCACCTCCTTCCCAAACTCGCTAAGGTATAAAGCCAAACAGGAGCCCTGCTTCAGACCAGGCAGCTCTCAAAAGCTTGCCTTTGAAACACCCTATTTTTCACTCCTCCATTCCAACTCCTCAGCTGCCTCCCAGGTGTAAACCTTACTTTCCTATTGATGGTTGGGAAATTGCTGTGCTCAGTGCCCTGCAATTGTAAGTCAGCAGGACTCGAGCTCTTTCCCACTTCTTCCTGGCTTTAAAGCTGCAGGGTGTGAATCTTGGCTCCAGGCAAGGCTTTTGCAGTGTGCACGTGGGCAAATTCAGGCTTTTCCTGATCTTTCCCCATTCCCTCAGTGCCTGTACTGTGTACATCAGGGATTAGAGAGGTTAAAGGACATCACCCTTTAGTGGGTTGGCTATGCTGCATTCAATGCAGACTCTGCTTTTAGCCACTATGCTAAAGGAGAGTTGCTTTAAAATAGAGCTTTAAGAAGGAACCTTGAAGTGACCTGCTTTAGCCAGTGGTCATGCCTGGATTCAATAAGGGTCAAAATACCAAAAGCCTTCTGGTCAGTAATGGTCCATGAGCATCTTGTACCAGAGCCCTGTACCCTCTTCAGCCTATGCACCCATCAAAGCTCTGGCTTCTCTCCCCCCTGTTGCTGGACACCCAGGGCTGGCGGTGCCTGTGCTGCCCTGCATCCATGGGGACTGCATCAAGCACAGCTACAGCAAAGGCAGCATCTATCATGACTTGCAGTGTCTGAGCTCATAAGAATAAAGGATCCTATCTTGCTAGCATTATAAATTAGATGCTAATTGCCAACCAGAAACACCCTTATCTAAAGAAGGGGAAAAAAAAAGCACCAAAAGCATATTCAATTAGTGATAAATAATAAATACAAAATTAATTAAAATTACTCTGCTCTGAATTCTCAGCCTCTGGGTCTGAGAATGCAAAGGCATTCCCCATGTTCCCAAGGGTGGCCCGGTGTCAGAGCATCACCGCCATCCTTAGAGCACTAATGAATGGCAGCAATGATAGCAGGATTTGTCATGCACAGAAATGGGTCCACTCTCCCTTCACACTGGTCACAGATAGCCTTGGCTTACCAGGAAGGCTCAGCCTCCACCAAGCCCAGCAACTTCAGCCCTGTATCATAAGCAAAAATACTTGAATGCCAGGAAAATTTGACTAATTGCCAACAGCAATTACACATCAGAAGAAACCACTGGGATTTTCTCAATCCTGGTGCATGTATAAATCATTTAACACCTCACTGACACACACTTATAATTAATGCCCATTAGATCCCTGCAATGAGACAGCTCTGCTAAAACATGCATGAATTTGGGCTGCAAGTGCATGTGGTGCAGGGATGCAGAAGGACAAATGCACCGCCCCCAAGAAGTGGCTGATCCCAATGGTGCTCGCTCTGAGCTTCAGTAGGAATAGGTAAGAGGAATTTGGGTCAGATTTCCTCCCTTGCAGTGGGCTGAAAGCATCTGAGAACCAGCCCCAGTTGCAAGAGGTCCCACACCTCTTGTGGCCTCAAGCAGCCATGAGTACAAATCACCCCCCTCTTCTCTTCCCTCACATGTCTCAGGGCAAAGAGCACCCTGGGGCCCATGTACAGAGGGCAGAATGATCACTTTTTGTGTTTATTACATTATGAGGTGCCATAGCCCTCATAATAGTCCATGGATCTCTTATTCTGGTGAAAAACCAGAGGAATTTTGTTTATTTTACTGGATTTACAGCCATGACTAAACTTAGGATCTACCCACCCAGGATTGCTTATAAATCCAAAAGAGCTTTCATCCATCAGGATGAGCATCTGGTCCTTCCCAACCCTAACTATTCTATGGTTCTACATTAATTTCTCCTTCCTGGCATTAAGTGAAGCACACACCCAGGTGAGCTATCTCACCTGAGATGTAGGAGGGTCTATGACATCTAATCATAAACATTAATCATAAAGTAAAAGAGATTTGTCCTCAAAGTGGCCTGATCTGCTTGGGTCCCTCGCCCTGGCTTAATTCTCCTTAGTAAGAAGTTCTTCCCCCTCTTTTAACCCAACTCCTCTTTCAAATTCAACTCAGCCAAGGGAGTCCATGAGGCCTCCTTGTTCCCCTCATCCTTCTCCCCCAAAACCCACTGTGTTTCTACCGACATAAATGTGTTCAAAGTCGTGACTGCACGGGAAAGACAAACAGGCTGAGCAGATGGGTTGTGCGGGAGGAAGCCCTCATTTAAAACGCAAATAGCTGGTGGTAATCTAGCAGATGTGGCAAAAATCGGGAGAGCCAAGCATGAGGTGACTGGATTCCAGTTCCAATTAAATCATGTGGAAGTTTCCCTGGCAAGGAAAGGTTTCATCTTCCATCTCCTTGATTACCTTGAAGGGATGAAGACACTGATGCCAAGTGTCTTCATAGGAACAATCTGGACTATTCTTCATTTAGGATCTCACATGACTTCCTGTCCTTACCAAGAGGATTCTTCACACAGCAATTCCACCCTTTTTAACCCAAACACCCATGAAGAGACTAAAACTCAATTAGAAGTCATAACATTAATTTTGTATTGTGTTCAATTCCCTTTCTATCCAGAGACAAAGACTTTCGGATCAGCCCTTCACTTGTACAACATCAAGCCAGCATCTCCCAGGAAATATCTTCAGGACGCTATAAAAATCTGTACATCTAGCATATTGCAATACTCATTTGGCCCAAGAATTTCATCTTGGCAGACACAGCAGAATTACCACAGATGGGTATGAGGATTTTCTCTTTATAAATATTACAGACCCATTAATTAAACAGGGGAAATTAACCCTTCCAGGCAGCACTGCAGCAGGGACCAGGAAAGCACAGTCACCACTACCCCACATCTCAGACTGAATGTGGGAGAAAAGTCAAGTGCACATAAACACAAAACTAATAGGAAAGACACTGACACCAACATTTCTGCATGATTTAGAAGATAATTCAACAAGAACAATTTATAGAAATTACTGCTGCTCAGAAGTGTTTTCCCTAAAAAATATGGAATAAAGGATTTTAACCTTTTCAAGCAAACCATGACTTCCTGTTAGAGGAAGCAAAAGCTGCTCCATCTAAGGGACCCTCATAGACACAATCATCAACCCCCTAAAGACAACAAGTCTGGCAATTCCTGCATTCTGCTTCTTGCACAGCACTGGGATTTAGAGTCACACAAAGCCCCTTCCACTTCCTTGGGTTCATTTCACCCACTGTACACCAGGCGCAGATTTGGCACAAAAGATCATCACCCTGAAACACGCATGAAACAAATCCAAACCAGACTTGCTGCTTAGGAGAGGACAATCTTTCTCTTTGGATGTAATCAGTGCTTAAAACTTCAAGGCTGCTCTAGAATAAGCACAATAACCACAGTGCCCCACATTCTAACATCAAAGAGTAGAAAACGTGTGAGGTTTCAGCAAAAGGAGGTTTCTGTATGAATACATCATGAGAGGAATATTTTTACAAACAAATAATCTCTGCAGTGCTCTCCAGGGGTAGTTTTTAACTCCCCTATAAATGAATCCAGGAGAAGTTAGACTTGGTATCCCCAAACCAAGTTTTGCACCAGTTTCTGGGTAGAACATAGGTCTGTCAAGAAGGTCACAGCTTTGTACCCACCAACAAAACTGCCAAAGCTTCACCATCGTATTTTGCCTCTGTTTTTTTGTCAAGAGGCATGCTACGTACAGACCTGTGCAGATTCAATACAGCCAGATTGCAGAGACTGCTCTTAGGTTTATTATTCCCTGATCCTCTTTAAACAAGGTCCCTAAATTCATCCCTACTGTAAGAGCTCTATCATCACTCAACCTAGAAGCAGGACACCCATTTTGAGAGTCATGCAAGGTAAACTAACTCACAAAACTCAGAGTAAAGCAATGTCCAGGACATCAGAGAGCTCACAGTCCCAGCAGTGTGTTAGCCCAGCTAGACCCTCTTCCTACCAAACATATTTAACTGCACCTCTGCACATATCAGCTATTCTCAGAGCATAGGAAACTGATTTCAGGGAGAAATTTAGACTTCACAATGGAGACAGTTTGCCAGCTAGAAAAGCTGAGGGGCTTCATGCATCAGCTTAATGGCAAGAATTCATGAAGGACCTTCCAAACCTCCTGCAGTAAAGAGCACAGGGCAGAAAAAGAAGCATTCAGGTAGCAGCTCACCTAGGAGCACCCCATGGTGATTGGCCATGAGCTCTGAATGTACCCCAAACCAAGCTGGAAATCACATAGGAAATAAGAAACAGAGTGGGTGATGAAAATGCATGCGAGTGAAAGCTGCTCTGAGTGCAGAGGCACACACATTGCCTGATCTGCTCAGCTCCCAGCCTCTTGCTAATAGTAATTAAATTGCTTTGATGAGCACTGACCCCTCGAAGAGCTTCAGTATAAACCAAATGTGTTTCATTGACTTTTTCTGTCTCTTTTTTCAACCCCTCTCCCTTAGCTTTTTACCCCATTAAGCCTTATTACTTTCACATCCAGACTGACTGTCCACAAAGGGACCAAAGAGAAAAGCATCACTTACCAGAACTAGGAAATATTTCACCACAGCCATGCACCAGCCATTTTCCCTCCTTCCAGCCTGTGGAGCTGCTCCTGAAAGGGTCTCCCCTTTCTGCTAGGATGTCATAAGCCGGAGATTAGAAGTAAATGCTCCGCAAGCCAAGCCAATCATCCCACTGCGACCGCATCCAGGTACTGAAGCGGAAGCAATGGAAAAGTACATCAGGCAGCAGCAAACACAGGCGCACGCACAGACACCCCCCCGCAGCCGCAAGGCAATAGGAGTGAAGGGAGGCTGGAGGGAGAGCAGATGGGAGGGGGTGGCTTGGGGGAACCAGGCAGCAGGAGATGCTAACATGACAGATGTGTTGACTTTAAGTTAAACAGGAAATTGGGGATGTTTGACACAGGGAGGAAAGACACTGGCACACATTAAAGGCAAAGGCTTGCCCTGATCTTCCCCTTCTTTGCTTCCCCTTTTCCATCCAGGCACTCTCCAGTGATTTCTAGCTCTAACCTCACATGCAGAAACAAGCCAGTGTTTGCACTGACTCTGTGTGTCAGTGCAAGGCAGGAGCTGTAGGGCCAGCCAAGTCATTTCCCATCCTAGCAGTGAGTTGGGACACCAGTAATTTATTTCCTCTTCAGTTCAAGCTTCCCTGAAGTTATTTAAATGGCATCCTCTAGATGAGAGTAAAAGAGGTAATGCTGAACAGCAGGACAAGGCTTTCGATTAGCCCCAGTTCTGTGCGGGGTAAAATGCAACAGGATAGAAGCCCTGATTTAGGTTATGTAGGATAAGGAGTAGACAGTAGAATAAATGGATTTAAGAGGAGGAAAAATAAAGTGTCTTTGTGCACTTCATCTCCCAAAGAATAAAAATGATTTTTCAGCAGTTCTGACAAGGGTGGCCAGGGTGAGCCTGGGGATGGCAGCTCTATTATGAGGGTCCATAGGAGAATGTAACTCCAGAACAAGGTGACAAAACATCCAAGCAACAACATGAAGGGAGTTGGGGAAAATCAACCCCCTGCACTGATTTCCCAGTTAAAGCCTGGTAAGCTGGGTGAAAGCAGATAAATCACATCTTGCTTCACTCAGCTTCCATCTTCAATCAGAAGATATTTGACATATTCCCAGCTTCTGGAGAATAAGGGAGGAAAAAGAGTGGTCCCACCACAAACCCAGACACAAAGTCAGCAGTGCCAGCTATCCTAGGCTCCTAGACAAGGGCTGTTCCTGCTTCACAAGTGGATCACGCACACACCCCTTTTCTGCTGCCTTTGGCACTGCAAGGAAAAGCCCCTTTGGCATCCTGTGGAGCTGGGTGGCAGCCACAGCCTTACATCATTCATCCCACCAAAAGACCCCAAATCCACATGTAGGGGTGACAAGAATATCCCCTCTGTGGCACATAGAGGTCCCCAGGGTGAGATTAGTTACAGGACTCCTTTTTTCAAGCCACCGTGCACTAGATAAGGAACAGAAATCTATCTTCTCTATGCACAGGGCACTTGCTCCTTAACTATGAGTCAAACACTCAGGATTTGGCGCAATCCATCTTGCCTGCCTCCTCACATCCCATTCTCCCCCACTGTCCCTGAGCTGTGTTACTGGCCTCCTTTCAACATTTTAATGGAATACTAACAAAGATCCATTTGCATTCCAACTAGATTAATCCTACTTGCACCCCCACAATTGTATTTGCAGAGCCAGCCCAAGCAGGTGGGTTTGGAGCATCTTCTCAGATAGATCAGCTGCAGTGCAAAAAGCATCCCTTTTTCTGGTGAAACAGCTTGAAAAAGTCTAGCGAGGATATTACACTTTGGAGAACTGCTGCTTGAGGTCTCTTGTCCCTCCTCCCACCTGCTGCCACACTCCCTCATCTCCACATTTATAAAGCTCCATGCTCTTTCCTAATCGGGATGCCATAATGTTCCCTTTCGCCTCGCACGTCACTCGTGTGTCACTCTGCATCTGGGCGCATGGTGACCTCTTGGATACAGCAGCCACACCAGTCACAAGCAGCCTGCTTGCACTACCTCCCTCTATCCATCACCCCCAGCTTCCATCAAGCCCTGGGGAAGTTTAAAGCAGTCTAATCCCCAGGCTGGATAATTCAGGGAAAGAGGATTACCCATTCTGTGCAGAGCCCTTACCTAAATATAGGCCAGCCTTCCCCTTGTATTGCAGCTTGTGTGGCACAGAGATGTTTTCCTTATGCTGCTTCTCCCTCCCATCTTAGGGGGTTAACTCTACTCTGGCTCAAATCAGGGACAACCCGGTTTTAACCCATGGAGTTTCAATGCAGTAAGACTAGGGCTAGTAAAGCAGAGGTGAGACTAACTCTAAAAGCCAGCAGGATTGTGGCAGACTCTTTCCCCAAAGCCCATTTTCTCCCTAATAAATGCCACACTCTTTTGGTGGGGTCATGGCATTGAAAGTCCTATTGTATATCTGGAAACCAGTATCATGGCCCTGAACTACAGATCCTGACAGCAATGCAATGGGAGGGTAGAAGGGTAAGCACTGAACTCAGATAATCCCACTGCAGGCTGCAACAGCCTGTGTGAGAGCTGGGGATGGCAACCTGACTGTGTCTGCCCTTGGGGCTGTCCTGGCAGGTCACCAAGAGCTGGGTTATCCCTGCTGCCAGAGGGAATAGGTATTTGCCAGAGAGCTGGTGAAAAGGAAAAACAATAGGTGAAGTTTTACCTTCACTCTTTGCCCTCACAGAAAGAGGGATAAAGCTGGGAGCTGTGGAAGGTATCCCCAATGGATTCAGCAGCTTCCCAGCAGATCATGCATCATCCTTCACTCTCCTCTCTCTTCCCAACTTCAGGCATCTTCCTCCTCCCCTCTAGCCCAAATGATTAAGGTCTGACACATAGCACCACAAGCTCCCCTTTCCTACTATGCCTTTTTTTCTTGGCTGTTAAAGTCCTCCTGGGACTTTTAGTCACATTAACATTAAAGCACTCATTAGCACAGGAGTAAATCCATAATCTTTTCAGAAGAGAACAATTCCGGAGGTTCAGCTCATGATCTGGAAAATCAATTTGCTGACTTGCCGATGCAGGAAGAGGATTTTCAAGGTCAGCTTTGGCTTCCCCAGCAGGACTGTTAGCAACCCTGGGACTCTGTGGCCAGGCCAGGCAAAGGCCACCCTGGGCAGAGAAGGGAGGGCCTGGCACTCAGCACAGGCTAAGAAGAGAGTCAGGCATGTGCTGCATCAAGTGCAGATCTATCTCACTACATTGTGTCAAGCAGTGTGCTGCATAGGCGCAAAAACATCACCATGGATCACAGGGGATTTCCTTGCTTTTTTTCACCTCTCCTACTTCAAATACAGTGCTCCCAGCCTAGAGGTTATCACAGGCAAGAAAGAGATGCATCTTCAGCACCCTTCTTCAGCACCCACCAGCCTTCTCCCTGCAGGTGCAGTTTGGATTAATTCCCATTTTGAAACTAAGCTCACACACCCCCTGTACCAACACTGGATCATGTGCTCTTACTCTCCTCATTGGACTTTTCACATTCACTTTGTGCTTTCAGAAGTTGGTGCCCACAGTCATCTGGCTCAGCACAGCATTACTGAATATACAATATATGGATAAGTAAGCCAAAGAATTAACCTTTTCCTTTCTCTTCCCCCAATACTAGGGATCTAGAGGAGTGATGAAACAGCAGTTTTTATGCCATGTCAGACACATGACTTACTTTCATTCTACCTGAAATCTCTGCCATGACTCCCCATGGCAGGGCACCCCTTTAAGCTCCAGTACATGCTTACAAGTGACCAGAGTAAACACAGCAAGGGCTCCTCTCAGCACAGAGCACTGCAATGCTCCTCACCTACACATTATAATCACCACATTGTTATTATCTTTTTTTCCTCCTGGGACAAGGTCATGCCTGATAAGTAACATCCTTGTGGAGCCAGCTCCTACCCATTATTTTTAATGGGATCTTGGTGTTACTGATCATATCACTATTACTGCAGTTTGACACACACAATGAAAATTTCCCTGGAACAACACTTGTCCTCTAAAAGAAAAATAGCCCCTGCAGAGATGTATGTCTGGATATGTTACAGGATGTTCTATAGGCACACATGCACAGGAACTTCTTGCCAGAGAATCCATGTCCCATAATAGCTGCCCTTCAGAAAACCAGCCCCACAGGCTTCCCAAATCATCCCTTTCTTTCTGCAGCTTCATTTATTCCTTCCTAACAGAGATGACTAGCTGTACTTTTTAGCTTTAGCTACATTTAAGCTCCCATGGAGACTGGGGAAGATAATGAAGGGAGAACAATAAAAACTGGGTACTGGAGTCAGTGGGTGTGTGGTACCGGCACACCCCTACATCCCTGAGTGCCACCGCCACACCATCGCACACAGCTCCCATGTGGGCACACAGCCCCCGTGCAAACACTTTCTTTCCCCCCCCCAGCCCCATACAACCGGGGCACACATCGGGAGTACTTTAAAGCTTGCTTCAGCCCGAGATCAAATTGAAGCACAGCAGCTCCTCTGCACTCCGCAGAGGGCAAGGGGGGCTGGGCAGGTTTAAAATGCAGCTTTGCTCATGACTGCTCTGGCCCCTCCGACCTCATTAAGCTAGCAGAGTCCCTGACAGCTCCCAACGATCCATCCCAACTCAGACACCGACTCCGAGCCCTCAAGCATCCTCATTTTCAGTGGCATCTTTTAGTTTAACAGAGCTTTCTCCTGACCCTAGAGCTGCCTCCCTGGCTGTCCATCTCTCAGCATCGAGACCCCACAGGCTGCTCCAGCAGCAGCTTCTCCCCACTGTGCAGTGAATCAGAAGGAGCGACTCGTTCTTACCTTGGGCACCCCGAGCTGCCGGCGGCGCTGCGGGCTGCATGCGGCGCAGCGCGGGTCTGCGCTGGCATCTCCTCTAGCAGTGATGTAGTCCTGCCGGGCACCGCACGCCAATGATACAGCCCAGGAGATCCCAGCCCAGGAAGCCCGAGGCTAGGAGAGAGCCTAGTGCTGCCTGTCCTACCTGCATCCTTGCTTCCTCACCCCGGCGGCAAAGCGAGAAGGAGGGAGCATGCGGAGGCAGCCAAAGAGAGAGAACAAAAAGCTGCACAGCAAAGAAAGGAAGAGGAGAAGCTTGTGCTATTTTAACACGCTAATAAAATCCAACCCAGCGCCTGAACGTTGCAGCTCTCTAGCAGTGCTCTTTGTTAGATGGGGGATTCCTTTCTTTAACTGCTGTCATACAGGAATGTTTCTAGCTGTAAGTAGAAGGGAATCCCAGCATGACTGGGTGTTAAGCTGGCATCATTCCTCTGTTTTACTTTATGTATTACACTCCAGATAACCTCCCCTAGGACAGCTAGAGAATGAGGGTGTGAAAGATGCTCCATTCCAAGTAAAAAGCTGCTGTGGGATAAGCCTACTCTGGTTAAAATCCCTGTTGTTTATAATATGGGAGTCCACCAGCAGAAATGCAGCAGCAAGAAAAAGCCTACTGTCCATACAATTCTGTTGCTACAAAAGATCCTACTGGACACAACAGCATGGAACCTGGTCTGCTGTGGAAATCCATCCACAATGTCTTTATTAGGCAGAAAATAAAGGCAACGCAAGGAGGTACCTTAATGAGGAAAAACACACACAGCTCGTAACTACTAAAAAAGCATTGTTAGTGCGCACAGCAAGAAACATCCACACCCTGCAACATCTCTCCTTACAGCAATACCCAAATTAATCCAATCATGGGAGCAATAAAGGTTTTCATTGGAAGGCTTCCAGTGCTGCTTCAAGTAACCTAAAACCAAAGATATGCATAGAACCACAGGCTCTTTAAAAAACCAATAGGGCGGATGTATAAGTCAGCATCAATCCCTTGCACTTGTCAGAAAGATAAAGCAAAGAAGAGAAACCAGAAGCCCATCCATCCATACAATTGTTATGACATCTAGAAAGCTATTTTCCTCACTCTATTTACCCACCTGAAAGACAGTAGCAGACACCACTCCTTTAGCTACTCCCAGGGCCCCCACAAAGACACACTCTGCCTCTCTCCTTTGACCTCCATTTTATAGTCAGCTTACCCCTCAGCACACCTGAGTTCAGTCTCTAGCTCAGGTGTTTGTAATTGCTGATAGCATCATAAATTGGGCCTAAAAACACTCTCTGTTTGATGCCTTGCTGGTGAAGCTGCTGTGAATGTGCTGGTGGTGATGTTTTTCTATGAAAAATGCAATAAGTAATTTATATGTTTTCATACCCACTTGTTTAAAAATTGGAACTTAAATCTGACATTCAGCTTTATTCTCCCTAGCACAGCACACTACTTAAACTGCATTTCATGTTGGCATAGTGCACTGTTTGGTTTTATGTGGGAGTGCTTCACAAGTCAAATTATTATGCTATATGATATATATATTAAATATATTGCAGTGTATACTACAGGCTAAGTGTCAAAGCCTTAGCAAAACTGAAAAGCAAGCTAGTCTGTCACAGTGCACTGAGTATCGCTTTGTCTATCACTGTTCCTCTGTGTTCTTCAGCTTATTAATACTTCAGATTCTTCTAATCACAGTAGCTCTCTTTGCATGCATCAGACTCACTGAACCTTACATGAACCATGCTCAGGAAGCAGAGTATAGTTCCTAACTGCATTTCTTTGGAGAGAGGTTTGGGACAGGGTTGGAGATGCTTTCCAAGCTCCATCACACCTGCTCTTAGGAGAAAGCTACTCTGTTTCTCTGCAAGTATAGGAAGATGGGGTAGACTGGTCAAACAAGCACCCCAATGTTTCTGCAAGGCTCTTCTCTTCTCTCAGATCAGTCCTTGTATCCTCTTTGCTTACTGTTTCCTATGTAGGATAGCTCTAGCTTGGGTAAATTTGTATAAATCTTATTGCAGGATCAACAGGGAGGGAGGCAATAAATCTGGGAGATGTTTTTTACTACTGCATTGTGATTATCAATGTTTCTAATTACCTCTGTACCCCAGACACAACAGTGAATCTCTGTTAATCACAACTGGCCATATTCAGGCATCTCAGACAGAGAAGGACTATTTTCCATAGTACCATATGGCGTCGGTGGGGAACCTGAGCCTTGCAGGCTGCCCTACACTAAAGGCAGCAGGATAGGGAGGCCTAACATATTTCTAATTAAAAGAGCGTGTTGATGAAATCCGCAGCAATCCAACTGTTTCAGAGCTGCAAGCAGTAGATGGAAAACAATGCCGAGCTGCAATGTGTAAGGACCTGACATGGAGATGGATAAAATGATATAGGCTCTTATATTGCAGGGAAATAGGTGTCTGTAAATGTTGATCACGCTGGTATATATACCAACATGGTTACACAGGGGCAATGGAGCAGCCTCTCCCATGGCTTGTGGGCTGTCAAGTGAAAGGAGGGTAATGGGAGGAAAAGTATGACTCTAAAAACACACAAACAATGCATATTTCATGGCTCTGCCAGAGTCATCACTTACACACCAAGGCGCTTGTTGCAAGAGGCACTCAGCATCACAGGGTGCTGAGAGCCCAGCACATGTTCAGGGCAGGGCTTTGTGGCTTGGTTTTCAGGGTCCCCTCCACACACATGCTCTCACCCAGCACACTCACATGTCCCTCTCCAAATGGTCTGCATGAGGAGCCCCAACAGACTCAAGAGACAAGGATTCCAAGAACAGTGCTGAGTTGTGACAGTGCACACCCCTGCACGCTGACCCTGGAGATGTCCTTATCCAGTACAGGATAAACAGGATACAGGAGAAGCCAGTTTCAATGCCTAGCAGGGGTTAAACAAGTCTGAGGGATGTTATTGTAAATCCTTGAGCTGACAGGGCTTGCAGCAGGAGCTGGACATTGCCACCTCTCTGAGGTATGTAGTGGCAGCAAGCTGGTGGCTGCTGCTCTCCACTGGTGGTAGTGTGTCATCCAGAAACAAGCTTTCCTTCCCCTCCCTCCACCACTTCTGCTAATGAAACTTGGCTTACAAAAGCCAGAATCCAGCCTTAATAAAAGGAAGAGTCCCAGGCGGTGTTAGACTGCATCTGCTGCTATTATACCTCATAATTTGCATTAGTAATAGGGATAAGGAATACAATGTAAAAAGCTATGCAAGTGTTAAGTCTCATTATTAGTTATTGCTGCCTGCTTGCTGGCAGACATAGGCAGAACACACATGGAAGAAATCTGGATATCAATAAAATAGCTGACAGCCATTCCGCACTGCAGGGCTCACTGCAAAGGGATTACACTGCCAAGACCCACAAACACAGCAACCAGCAATGGGTGAGAGCTCAGCTGCATTGCCTCCTGCCAGGAAAAGACAGAGCTGCTGCCTGCTCTGGGGGAATGAACAGGTTAAATGTGGGCAAAAAGGGGGTTTACACTGAATGCACTGCGGTGTGAAATCATGCTGAAGTCGGGGTTTGGATCTGTGAAAGCTTTCTATGCCCCCAGTTAATGTGGATATATAATCACACAATATATCTATTGGATGGGGCATATTGAGTGCTTGTTAGAAGCAGGAAAAGACTCTCACTGCCTGCTGTAATGCCCGCAACATGAGACTTGCCACCCACATTACTAACATGCTGCATAGAAATATTAAAAGGAGAGATGAATTGCTGAAACTAGGAGAAATGGGGAAAAAATCACAGTGCATTTTGTATTTTCCACTAGAATTCTGAGCTTATTGGACAAAGGTTCTGTTTTCATAAAGCAAAATAATACTTTCCTGAAGTTTTTCCCCTAAATTAACCTGTCACTTTCTGCTTGAAACCAGCTCCTGATTATCATAGCAACTCAAACTGCTGCAGAGTAGGCAGCTCATGGAGGAGCAGGGAATTTCAGCACTACCAGTGCTCCTGAATGTCAGCCCTGTTGCCTCCTCAGAGAGGCAGCTCATGACACTACAGGCTTCAAAATGCGATGTACATTTGTGCCCTCCAAACCAAAAGGGCCCCCAAAGCATCTAAAACCCACACAACCCCACTGACACCGAGATGTCAGGGCAGAAGCACAGCCACTGAGGCACTATCAGTTTACCTGAGATGGAAAATATGAACAGGGAAGGCTGTACTACACCAGAAGAATAGAAAATGAGCATAAGAGTAAGCACTTAGATGAGAACTATTTGTGGTATAGAAGCTTTGGTTCTCCAGAGAGCCACCACGCTTAAAAGGTGCCACTGATGTGGGCTGTGACAGGCCAGGGAGATGCAGTGTCAGATGATGGCCATCAGCAGCATCACTGCCTTTAGATCATCGCATGTAAAGGGATGAGGGTGCTTAAATTTCTCTAATCCAGCAGAAATGGTTCCATGAGACAGGCCTGAGCAGAGAAACATGGATACATTGGCAGGTCTTCTTGCAAAGGCCAAGTTACTGAGCATGGTAGGACTTATACTGACAGTGTTGGAGCCACTCAAGTGTAGCGCTGTCACTGCTGAAGGCAGTGCCCCACCTGACAGCCGTATCTTCCAGGATCACCTTAAACATTATCTTGTATTTCCTTCCTTTTTTTCCCTCTTTTTCTACTGATTCTGTTAGTTTAGGTTTCAAATCCCAGGTACACATGCAGTGAACCCATTAAATGGCATCTCTTTCTTCCCCTATTTCCACCTTTCAAACTGAAGGAATATACTGTCAGGTTAACTCTGACTTTGCAGGGCTTTAGTGCTTTAGGTGGAGTTTATTTATGTGGAAAGGATGAATGGTTCCCTACACATTAATAGCACAATCAGCTACAGAACCCTCAGCATTAATATTTAACATCCTTTATTATGTACATGCCTGACTGTTGTTCAGAGAGGGCTGAGTCAGGAGATCTGGGAACTGAATAAGCATTATTTGTGGGATTTCTCTGAGTGGAAGCTGGAAGACAGAAAAGCCGTTGGTTTTGTGTGTGGCAGCCCAATTTTCAAGAAGCTATGCATTTATGTATAGTGTATAATACATACAAGAATCTACCCCAATGGAACTCTGGGGCTTTCTTCACCAGATGATTTCTTTAATGTTATTGCTTGCTGAGTCTCACCCTGTATGCCTACATAGGTATTAATTTTATGAGAAATGAAGGAAAAAATCCCGCAGCCTAAACCCAGCATATATCCCCTGCAAATTCATGATTATTCATGTAACAGTAGGACATAGAAATCCCAGAGAAAGAGCAGAGATTGTGTAATTCATAGCACAGGCACTTCTATCTCACATCTTTTATCCAGATTTCCTATGAATGTGACAACTAAGTACAATAAGAATGTGAATCCTACATCATTAGCACTTCTTCTCTTTTACGTGTATATATACAGATAAACAGCTTTATTCTACATGTTACATTGAATAAATATTAATCTTAAATCTGTTTTTCCTCTGTACCCATTTTGACACAGCTGATGGTTATAGCCAGTTCCATCCTGCTCCTCTGTACAGAATAGATATCAGCATTGTCAGTAGCTTTCCAAGTATCAGAGCTATGGTTGTTTTTCAATTTAAATTGCCCATAAATGCTACACTTGCAAAGCCTTTCCATATTTCCATGATTACTCTGTAACTATAGCAAATCATCTAAGCTGGGTATACAGCATTCATTTCATCCGAGTAGTTTTCAGGAACACTGTCAGATGTGGGCATCTAAGGATCTAAGAAAATGTGCTGTATTACATTACAGCGGAATTAAATGCAAACCTGTTGTTCCAGATGCGAAGAGATGGAGGAAGGTGGGGTTTGGGTTTATTTTTTTTTTTTCTTAATTGTGTGGAAATGCCTTTTTTTCTGTGGAATTTCCTTGGGGGAAGCAGAGGGGGTTCCCTTTTCTTCAGTAAAAAGTAAGAGAAGAAAGGAGCTTTGGGATTTCAAACAAAAATCACCTTAGCTGTTTACTCATGTCTTTGCCTCACATCGTATACACAAAGCTGCTGTAAGCTGTATCAGAAGGGACTTTAGTGTGTTTAACATGCACCAGGCTCATCTGCATCCTGGGCATTCACGCAGAGAAAAAAGTCGAGATGAAACCACATGCACGGCCAGGTCAGCTGCAGTGGGGACCTGCCTTCAGCAGGTGGCAGCAAGTGAGCTGAGGATGGATGGATGGATGCGATGCCGCTGGGCAGCCCGGGCGTGTGGGACACCACACCGGCCTCGGGGAATTCACCTTATATAAATAGAAAAAGTCACAAAATCTACAGATCACTCAGTATAAAAAGCAGAGAAAAGCATTACATTACCAAGGCAACAGATAGGTGCTAGCAGTTATTTCCTCTTTTATAGTTATTTCAATAGCTCTGTCCTAGCACCCAGGAATCACAGTCCCCAGGGGCTCACTTGCTGTATTTTCCTTCATAAAGGTCTGTAGGTGCCTCAGGGAAGATCAGGTGGGGCTGTGCTGAAAATTCAGCCCCTGCCCCAGGTTTGCTCATCTTTTGAATGTGGTGCTTCTGTTTGGGCAGGCTTATTGGTGCAGGTGGGAATAAAAGTGCTTGTCTGCAATGCTGGGCCAGCACATGAGCTACTTTCAAGAAAAGGGAGATTTGCTTTTCTACTTTCAGCCTGATTTTGATATAGCATTCATGTTATTTAATATTAAAATTATATATAAACAAACATAATGAGGAGCCATCCAGCCATTCAGATGCAGCACTGCATTCACTGCTCTCTAAAGCCCCATGATTAACTGACCATTCCCCAGCATGTGTTCTGCCTGTCCTCAGGATCCAGCTGGATGCCAGTTGCATGTGTGTCTGTGCTTTGCAACAGGAATCTCATTAGCAGGAATTAGATGGACTCCTCCTTTCACCCAGCCCCCAGGGCAGGACAAAAAGGAAACCCACAAGCTTTAGGTTGTGGGTTTTTGCAAAGTGTGATGGCTCTTCATTGAAGCTAATGAAGAAAACACACAGTTTGGGAGTTACGTGCCTCATGTTTATATCCTCTCTGGCTACATGTAAAAGCACAGTGCCAGAAGCTCTCATCACACAGTGTGACACGTCAGCATGTGATCACAAACACCACTGCCAAGACACACAGGGCTTGATCTTCTCGGTAGGAATGGGTACACAGGCTTGCTCAATGGTAACAGAGATGCTTTTGTCCTTTTGTCCAACTGAAGCAGGACTTGGATCCCCCATGAGAAAACTGGCTCTTATGTGGTTTCCAGACCTTGTTTTTCATATCACATAATCCAAAATGACATTAGAGTTAGGTCCCAGTCCTGCTCTAAGCTTCTGGAGCATCCGTTGGCTTGCTGCTCCTGGCCTAAGCTCTAAGGGCAGTTCACTATCAAGTGTCACTGGGGGAACACTCAGGGAGGTAAGGTAGCTGGTAGATGCTCCACATCATGTAGATGGCTTCTCTAAACAGTGCAGCACCACTATAGAATGACAACTGAGTACTTGTGCTTAACAGAAAACACAGGGCTAGAGCTGTTAAGCAACATGCAGAAACCCTAAGACAGTAGCGAATAGACACCTGAGTACCGGCTAAACATGGACTCAGCACTGTCTATCAGTAAGATATAAGTAAGATCTCCCAATGAATCACAGACTTTGAGCTTCTTTTGATACTCCTTTATTTGATCCCCAGCTCATATCTTTCCTCTCCTTCCTCCTATGTATTGATCATGGAGCACGCTCTCCCTGAAGCTACAACATAGCACAAATCCAGTGTAGTCAGCTTAAAGCTCTCCATGACATGACCTGGCACATGTGATGTGAATGCACATCATCCAGAGGCACCAGGGACCCTGACAGCCTCCCTGATGGTGGGATTGTATTGCCTACTTTGTGGATTCCTCATCTCCTGGTGAAACAAATTTTCCAATCTTCTCATGCAGGTAAGCCCATCCAGTCCTTCCTTCTTGTTTAATTCCATCAAAGCTTTAGCTTTCCTAACCTGATCCCTAACTTCTTGGACAGTTTCTCTGTGCATTTTTGCCCAGTTTCCTCTTTGTTTGGACGGATTGTTCTCTTCTCTCCAGGGCTTTATTCCATGGTATTCCACCAAGCAGATCCATGAAGAGGCCAGAGTCTGCTCTCCTGAAATCCAGAGCAGTCAGCTTGCTGTGCACCCTCCTTGCTGTCCTAAGGATCAAAGCCTCTACCATTTCACGGTCACTGCAACGAAAGCTGCCCTTAATGCTCTTCCCCTCCTCTGACTGATGGACCCCATCAGCCCCCAGTAGATGGGGTTTCTCAGAGCAAGTCCCCTGGTCTAAGTAGCTGAACCCATGCAGACATGTAAGCAGATGGATTTTCCTAGGGTTTGGAGACTGAACAAGGAGAATTGAGCTCAGTAGGATTGCCAGAGCACTGCCGATTCAATTCCTGGCCTTTCCAGCACTGGTTTGCAGCCTCATCTCTGCCCAATCTCTCTAACAGGCTGGGAAGCAGATCATGTGCCAAACCCACCCTCTTTATCCCCACTCCCTTAATCATCTCCCTCCACCATATGTGTGCATCTGCCCAGATGTGTACTTGCTGTCAAGGAGTTTTACTTCCAATGCACAAGATTTCCTAGCGCTGCAAACAATCAGCTGCGATGTTCCTCTGTAAGCACAGCACTTCCTTAGGCAAACAGAAGAGGGAAGGAAGAGAGGGGGGTCTCCTCTCCCACTGCTTCAAATCACTGCCCTGTAGTTTGCTAGCAATCCTTGCAGTATGTTGTATCCACATGTAAAACATCTTCCTTGGCTCTTTTTTTCCCCATATCTTGGCTGCCTGAAGGTCAAGAGCTGGAAAAGCCAACCCTGAGTAAATGTTGAATAAGTTTTCATTGATTTCTGTTTTGTGTAAGTTGAAAACAAAAGGTGTTCTGACTCTAAAATGCCCTTGTGAAAACATGAATTTGGTTGGGCCAACACACCAGGTCACAAACAGGTTTCTGGTGCCTTTTAACAATGTCTCGGCCAAGACACAAGCACAGAGCTGCAGTTTGTGCTTGCTGGATCCACCTGCTTGCTTGGAGACTTGCACACCTCTGCAGTGACCTGCAGTCTTCGGCATGATCCCTCCAGCAGCAGTTCAGTGCATGAATGATAGGAGAGGTGAAAATCATGCCACAGGGTGGAACAGATAACAAAAGAACAGATGGCTGATGCTTCCCACCATTGCAGTGCCCAGGAGCCCTGCTGCTGTTGTGTGTGTATTGCATTACAGAAAAGTGAAGCAAATGCAAACTCAACTTTTTTCCACCTTTCTTTCCCTCTGTAAGCATCTAAGTACCAGTTACCTTCCCAGGACTGTTGGGTCCTTGGATCTGGAGATGCTTGCCCTCACTGGAGTAGCTCCCTCTCCAAAGCTAAGACACTTCAATGCCGCATAGCCCCAGCCTTCATCAGAAGGAAGTATCTCATCACCATCTCTAGCACGGATATGGAGCCAGCCAGTCATCAGCCTCATTTGCGTGGAGTCCAGCCTTGTCCCTGCCTTGTTTGCTTCTTCTCATGGCAACAGACAAGCTGCGGAGTAGGTTTTTCACCCACACACTTTACCTGATAACAGCCTTGAACCAGCATCTGTTTGCCTGAAGGCACAACTCCTCGCTGCTAGTTGGGACCTATTTCTCAGGAATTGTTGGTAAATGATGTCACTTTGGAATGAGCTCTCATCAGGCTGTATCTGTGCTACCTGAACTCCAAGATCTGCTACTGCTTGTGTCTGAAGGGGTAGAGACAACCAGAGATGCTGAACATATGGGATTCATCCCTAACTCTATACTCAGATGGCACTAAGCAAGTCTTTCCTGTTTCAAATTGCCTCCTCTTGGGGAAGAGGGGATTTGGATGCAGGGGTCTGCTCACTGCTCATCCAGGTATGCCCCTCCATGGGAATGCTGCTCTGCCCTCTGCTGTGACTGCATGTGCTTTGGACAGACAACGCCTCTTCTCAGTACTTGCAGTGCCTGGCACAGCTGGGCTGTGAGCTCACTGCTGAAGAAACAGCAAAATAATAACAAAGGCTGGATAATCATAGTGCTATCCAGCTATCTCAGCCAGTGTCTGCAGCTGGGGGCTGCTCTCTCTAGGCCAGCATCTCTATTGCCCCTGCTGCTGCGGCTGGTGTGAGGTGGGAAGATGTACTTGTTTCCTTCTTCAACCTTCAGGTCTTTAGTGGCATTTAACTGAGAAGTGTGGCTATTTCACATCCTTGCATGGAGCTAGTTCTGGTGCAGGGATCTCTGTCACCTTTACTTTGGAGTTAGCTGCTTGCACTCAGAGCATCTTTTTAGATCAAATCTTTCCTGGCCAATGGTCAGATGTTAACAGGTACCAAAGCGCAGCTCAGACACAACTGCGGCAAAATGGGCTCAAGTGAATAACAGGATCAAAGTGGGGCTGGGTCAGAGCAGTAGCTTGGTCACTGCCAAAACAGGGCTGAGCTGCATCTCCTGCCCCTGCCAGGAGGGATGCTGCCAGGGATGGACAAGGAGACCTCATCATGCCTGCGGGCAGCAAGATGCAGTAGCGAAGAGGCCCTTCAGAGTGTCATGTTTAAAGATTTTGTGATATCTTAAGATTGGACCAGGGATGCCTCAGTTACTCTTTGGACATCTACGTCATGGCCAGATGCAGTGGCACAGCTACAAAGCACAGAGGGTTGTGGGTCTGGTCAGACTTGCCTATTTCCAATTATCATCACTGCACAGCATCACATTTTAACTCTTGGTTGGACCAGCAGGCCCCTGTCACATCCCCCAATGTTGTTGCTATTGTAGTGGAGGTAAAGTGATCCAAGTTAGAATACTTGGAAGTTTTAAACACTTCTCTAATACGTTTTGGACGTGACCATGTTGGGTGTGGGACCAAAGACAAACAGGCAGTTACACACAGACACACACTCCTACATGTAGACACCCTTCAGAGCCTCATGTTTCTTGCTGGCTGATGAACAAGGGAGCAAATGATCTGAGGGAATGTAATTTAGCACCAGGACCCAGCGGAGAGCAAAACCCACCCGGTGCCAAGGACTTGTGATTTACACTTTTGTTCCTGCGACAACAGACAAAGGAAGAGAAAACACATGAAAGAATCTTGCCGGATTTTCCATCCCCTGCCGAGACGTGAAGCCGAATGGCAGCCAGAATTCACAGCAACACCCACGGCTGAGCACCATTGCTGCTGCCAGCTCCTGCAATGTTATCACAAGCCTCACAGCATTTGCTTTCCTTGCTTAAAGCCCCAACTCCTGGAGCCATGGGATTAAGTGGGCAACTTGGCTTCTGATTTTGATAGCGGTTTCTATCCCTTACTGTTAAGAAGAAAAGCTTGAGTGAGGCAGCTTCAAACCTATGAAGGAAATAAACCAGTGTGCCTACTTCAAACCTGGTAATTTTTAAGACAATTTTATTTGGGGAAAGAGTTATGAGCATTTTGGGAAGTAGAACCTGTCAGCAGCTGAGGGAGACCCTTAAAGAGGTAGAAAGTAGACTCAGCCGAGAAGATGCTGCAGAAGGAAAATAGGGATGTAAATAAGCTGGGTTTTCACTGGCAGATAGATCAGCAAAGGGAGAACATCTGGGTTCAGTAGCTAAGGTAAAGCACTTTTTGTGTTAAGAGCAAACAGTGAAATTCAAAATGCGAAGACTGAGACTCCCTAGAAAGAGAATTAAGCCCAGTAGATAACATGACTCTGTCCTGAGGTTAGAGCGTGTGGATGGCATTGATATATCAGTGCTCTAGAAGATGCAGGATGTGTATGCAAATCAGCAACGTTTGCAATGCTTGCTGTAAGAAGCCTTGTGTTGGAGTCCCACAAAGCAGACAGAGGGATGGACAGATGTCCCAAGCGCTCACACCCTCAGACCCACACTCATTATCTGGTCCAGCTTTCCTGTTTCAACTGCAGCTTACTTGGATCTGGAGCTGCTTCAATTTTTTGTCCTATTGAGTGCTAAAAGCAACTTCGGTGCAAAGCAAGTAATTAAGAGCAATAATTATGCACATGTCCTCAGAGTGGGGCCATCCCCTGTTCTGCTGCAATTTTTAAATCATTTTAAGTTGAGAAAGCTCATATGATCCTCTAACCCATATACAGCTTTAAAGTACAGAATGAGATGCTTTAAAAGCCCATGGTGATAAATTGTTCCCATAAACGATGAGAAATGTTTCAATCAATAAAAGGTTTGTTTAGATGTCCATATGGAGGAAAGATACAGTCTGTTGCTCTTCATATTGGATTGATCCCACTGTGTTAAATTACAGCTGGCTACAGCCCTTCATCGTTTACTGCACAGCTTGACAAGCATGTAAAATATTCACACTGAGCACAAAAATTCTGAGTGTCTGATCTCGGCATTGTCCTTGTCACTTCCTCCCAGCCAGGGCCAAATTAAAGGCTGCTTAATATGGGGGAAGCTTGCCACAGCTCTCCCACAAGCCTTTAGCCACGTTACCCAATATCCTCTCTGATGGCTGCGGGAGCGAGCAGCTGGGAAGCAGATGCAGGCAGGCTTTGACACGTGACTGCATGTCTGCCTATAGCCCCAGTGTTTAGGGTTTATCTGCTGCTCCGGGCTGGTCATAAACACCTAAATACAGCAGTAACGTGGTCTTAAAGGAGTTGGTGCTGTTGGAAGGTGCCTGGTGCGTGCTCTTGTGAGGGTCACAGCAGAGATGGTGGGTGGTGGGAGGAGCAGCCAAAGCACTGATAGGGAGCTGGGGGCTCTGGTTGCTATTCCCATCCATGCTGAGTGAAGCCGGACAAGGCACTCACCTGCCCATGCCTTACCTCAAGACACAGAGCACTGTGGGATGTTCCCCATGGGGATGGCAGAATGAGGCCAGGAAGGTCTGTAACAGCAGCTTTTAAAGCCATCTGAAATTCAGTGGCCAAAGGACCTGTGATTCAGAGTAGTGATTCTAGAAATGGGACTTGAAACTAGAGATGTGCATGTGAAAGTAGGTGCTTGCGCATCCCACTGCTCTTTGAATGCAGGCAGCATCGGTAGAAACATGGTGTGAGGCTGGAAGGTCCTTCGGAGGAAAAGGCAGGTCCTGAAAGCCCCATCCCTCAGAGATGTGCTGGTGGAAGGATGGGCAGGGGAAGCATTAAGGAGGAAGTTGGACTGGGCTGGCACCACACTTGCGGCATGGTGCCTGATCCCAGGCTAAGTGGCAAGGCTTGGAGTAGAGCTCACGCTGGGCACAAACACAAGGAAAGCTGCACAGCCCCAAAAGGCAGCACATCACAGGTTCACTTCAGGTAACTATTCAGCAACGCGGACCAAGTTTTGTCAGATCCTTCCTCAGTCACATTTTGGATGTGACAGAATATCCCTGTTAGTTTAGTGATCCCGATATCCTGCAAACTCACTTCTTCCTTTCCAGCTCTTGCTTTTCCCTTAGGGAAATGGGAACCTGTGCCCTGCACAGCCTGGTGATTGCTGCAGGCAACCACATCAGAGCAGGGAGAAAAACGGCAAAAAGAAACAAAACTGATGTCCTGATCAAAGCCAGCAGAGGCCACTGCTGTATGCTTTAAAAACAACTCCAGGGCTGAGGTCTGTGGCATGGTCTTTTGCTTCCGAGCATGCTCCTTGCTCCGGTGTGTGTTTTTCTCTCTTCTCCGTGGTGTCATGTCTTGGCTCCAGGATCCTCAGGCGTGTTGCAAAGTGTTGGATTAGAGCCACGCTTTCTGCTCACTGCAAAGAGGTGATGTAAGTGGCTGCGTCCCTCCCTTCCTCGCCTCCAAACTCACCATCATCACCAGACGATCCGTCAGTAACCAGTGCTAGTAAATGGAGGCTCCCAAGGGGCTACTGCAACTCCAACCCAGATAGCTTTAAGACTGTGCAATATAAAGAAAGCAAGCAAAATGAAATCTGGAGTGTGTCAGACATGGTGACCCTAAATACATGGCCACCTTTCACCTGCACTTGGTCTGCTCTCCTGCCCCAAATACTCCACTTTTGCCCACTTTGCAGTCCATGGCTTCCACCTGGGATGATGTTGCATTGATCTGACCCCTGTCAGAGCTTTTAACTTTCTCTGTGTTTACTAAGATGATATAAAAAAGATATATGAAGAGAACTGAATATTGAAATCCATAAAAATATTGCTGCCCTGCTGCAGTTTCACAGCTCTAGTCTATGTATGTACCCAGTGATGGAGCAATATGTGAGGTGCCTTTGATGTTCGAAACGGCTTGGATCTGTGAATATGAAGCTGAGCTGTGCCTTTACTTTAGTGAAATAAACAGAGAGGTGACTGTAAATGCCAGTTGCTACACTTGAAAAAGGCACCAATGTGGAAAAATAAGTAGGGCACCATCAGTAAAGTCAACAGTTCTTTTTAAAGCAACTTAATTTCTTTAAATAGCTCTCAATATATTTTAGAATAGCTTAAAATGAGGTTTTTTGTCAAGAGACAGAGGGGCCTTTTTCATTAGATGATGAAAGAGGGTGTTAATTTTTCAGAAATCTGGCATTTTTTCAATGTCTGCCTTTTAGATTCATGAAAGCAAACTTGCTCCTTGTGCCTGTGTTTTATCATCTCATTACTTCCAGTACCAGGGGGAACAGAGTGCTTTCACAGCGTACTCGGATGGAGATGTTGTGCCCCAGTCTGTCTCGGTCATAGTGAAATGTGGCTGAGTACATTCAGCTTGTTCCAGCTGATATTACACCTCCTTCCGTGCTCCAAGTGGAAATGCAGTCATCGGAGGGTGTGTATGTGTGGGGGAGATGCCTTCCCAACGGGCCCTCTGGGATTCAGACACCGAATTAGCATGTTGCCTAACAAAGAAGCTGCTAGATGTGGATGCAGATTCAGTCCAGCCTGGAGTACTCTGTTTTGAAACCAACTTTGCAGAACACTTAGGAACAGAAGCTAAATGAAGCTAAGGTTCATTTCTGCGTCAGTTTACCTATTTGTTCAGGAATTCTGGCTTCTTTGATTAGCTATTCCAACATGTCTGAATGTAAGTGTTAACTGATTTCTATCATTAATATGTAGGTGGGTCACTTCATTTCCCATTTATGTCCTTGCATAATCTCATTCCCAGTTCAACAACTGAAAGTGTGACTTCACAACCTGCTGCCAAGGTGGTGCCAAGCACAGAAGCTAATCACCCTCAGTTATCACTTTCCTTTCCATCCCTAAATAGAAAGGACATGTGCAGCAGCACAGGTATTATCGTCTCAGTTGTTTTGCATAAGAAGCTCATCTCTGGAGATCAGTAGCTCACTTATCCACAGCATGTTATGCTGCAAATGAGAAGTCCAAACTTTCAGTCCCCTTCCGTAGAAAACTAGACCCACAGGGGACTATAAACATTTATATTCCCTGGGGATATTTGTACATTTGCAGTCACTCCTTTTCCAATTTGAACCAGGGAGTGGCATGGGCGTATTGGGTGAAGAACTAATGTTGATCAACTGATGCTACACCATCAGTGCTGGCTATGGAATAACTTGGAGAACTTAAGAATGGTAATTCTGACCCATAAACCTGAACTGAGCCTTTCTGTTGCTCCTATTGCATCAGAGCACCAGAGGCGATAGTCTTGCTGCCCCTGCAGACTCACACAGAGTGTCTGTCTTCTTATAACAGTTTTTATCCTGGGGACCCTGTGAATAGCACTGCTAAAAGCACAGCACAAGTGTAGGGTGTAAGCCTGGTTTAAAGAGCCTGTCTAGAGCAAGCAGCAAGGAGAGATAGTGGCTGGCTGGACAGGAGTAACTGATGGAAAAAGTGCAGAAGACATTGGGCTCCTTATGACGGCAGGATCAGAAGAAAGCCACAGCAGAAAGAATTGTTCCAAATGCTTAAAGAAATAGTGCTTTAGGAGACAGCAAATTCCCTGGGGACTAATAATGCTTCCTGCTACCCTATTTTTTAATTCATTGTTCTTGTTTCAACCATTGAATTAAGCAGCTGATGCTGAGTTACAGTGGAAACTGCCATGGAAAGGCATGTGGTCTGCACGTGCATGGAGGTAATGGCTTTACCGTGACCACCCCTGAGGGCTCTGAGCCAAGCAAGAGCCAAATAAAGGATGCAAAGAAAATGAAGTGCTGTTCTCCATCTAGTGAGTGTGTATCACATGCAAATGGCTACCTGGCTTTCAAAGAAAAGGATTTCAGGCAGGAGAGTCAGACACAGCTCTGCAAGGTGTTAGATCATAGAAATCTCTGAGGGGAAAATAAAGGGTGGCTGTATCATTGCTTGAAATACTTAAAATTCAACTGAAAAAACACTAGAAAGGGACTTTAGGGAACTAACTGGACTAGCAGAAGTAGTGAGAGGGTGTGGGGAAGCCTGATACATGATCTAATAGATGTTAACTTCTGTGATCCTGCAAAGCCATAGCAACAAGACACATCAGGCACATCTTCCCTGCCAAACACAACCATCTCCCTTCTTCATTCAGTCTTTCAGCACAGTCTGCTGAATTACACAAGCCATACAAACAGTAAAACGTTGAAAACAACCAACACCCTTTATAGATGAGGGAAGGTGATTAGTCTATGTCTTCATTCTCACGTTTATAATAATCATCACAGTGCTTTGTTCCAATGGGCAGCAAAGCAGTATTGCACAAACATCAAAACTCTCCACAGTGTGTTGAGTTTCTGGAGCTGTCCTTGTCCTCTCTTTTAGTCTTCTGATAAATTACATCAGGGTGGGTACTTAGGTGTTTGTTGTTTGTAGGAAAACCTCTCAGAGGCTTGTAGGGCATTGAATTTCCATGTTCTTGCTGCTTGTGCTTGAGGAGACGGGTATTGAAAGCCACATGCTATAGCTGTAGCTGAGAAGGAACTCCCCTCATTAATCTGAAAGTAAAGAGAGATGGGAAGATTTGCTGCCATGAAAAGATGGTAGGTATCGGCTGAGGTCCAGGTATTTAGGCGGGATTTTGCTCTTCCTTCATTAACATCTTGCACAATTAAATTCTGTGTGAAAACAAACAGCTCAGTATCGAAACAATTATTTGCAGAAGTAATGATCAGATGGTGTATAGACTCACAGTAAATGAGCAGGCAAATTCTGCCCATGAATTCTTAGCTATAAAATTGTTTTTAAAGTACAGATAATTTCAAAATAGCCTTACATATGCACAGTGAGATGTCCCCATGCACAGCTGTAAACTCTGGACTCAAAACTATTTCCTTTGCCAAGGAGTTTCAGCACAAGCTGCGATGTCTGCTTTATTCTCCTGGTTGCCCCAACAGCTGAGAGAATAACTCAGTTCCTCTTTTCATTTTAAAGATGCTTGAAAAAGGAACCGAATGTGATTACAGGAGTGACCTGATGCGGCCACACATTGGTACAGAGATGAGCCTCTTGGTTTCACTTTCAGAATCAGATACTTAGTGTGGCAGGAGTGTCTGTGGTTTTAATAATTACACAGACATAAAGGAGTTACAAATAACTTTACTGATATTTGGATTAGTGTGTAAATCAAAGTAATAGTAGAGATAGAGACCTGTTTGTCTATGTACATACAAGCTTTCAAGGCTTCTTCATGAGCCAATGAACAAACTATTCTCAATTTATAAAAAGTGTAATTTCACTATCTTCAATAAGAAACAGTGATTCTAACACCACCCCAAGATCCTTAATGCTTTGCAGGACAAAGTTTGCTAGCGGCATCTTTGTTCCCATCTTAGTGGAATAAATGGGGGACAGTTTCAGGAATGTTAACTTGATTCTTTCCCCATGTAACACTAAATCCTCAGATGTGGTTTGGAGCTGAATTTATACATGCACCAATGCTCTTGTCTTGTAACAAACATGAGAAAATGGATGCTAACATTTGGGAATGTACTGCAAAAGAGAAAGAATAAAATCACAGCAAAGGATTTTGAAGGGCATAGTCATGGAAGAGGAACACCACCAAATCCTGTGTCAATCTGTGTAGCATCAAGGGTTTTTTTATATTTGAGACGTATTATGTGAGGTATTTTGTCTTCTGTTCTGTCAAGCAATCTTGCTTGATAAAGTGCCTCTCAACTCTCTGACCTGTTACTGTAAGCACATAAGTTACTTTCTGCTCTTGGCTAACCCAGGCAGGCATTTGACGGAGGGAGAAGTTAACAAAACAGGAAACAGAGCTTTTGATGAAGTTCTCAGATGACACAGCTATTTAAGCAGTCACAAACTCTCCAAGCTGGCAGGTTACCCAAGATAGCACAGTCCCTGCACACGTTGCTACCTGGAGCAGGTACCCAATAATACACTGAACCAGCTTTACTAGGGGCAAGCTCTAATATGTGTAAGGATGGTTTAATGGCTCTGTGCTGGCAATAAATAAGAAGGTGTGAGGACAAAAAGACCTTATTAGTTGAAGTTGTCTGCTGACTGTAATGACATCCTGGACACCTGTCAATACAGAGCTGCAGGGACAGAGGAGGCTGTTTGATCCTAATCTTGTTCTTGCCAATGTGGATCAGTTCTGTCTGTGTTTGATCTGCTGGAGCTTCAAATGGCCAGTATCGTGGCCTGCTCTGCAGCCTGTAAGACTGGAGATAAGTCTGCAGAAAATACCCAGCTGACCTTGGAATGAGCTTTGCTTGGATTTGCTTACAGGTGGTGATCAAAAATACCATACGACGGCTGCTTAATGTGAAATAGATCCCTTCCACACAAAAGAACATCAGTGTGTGTTGCAAAACACAACTTGCAAAGCCTGGGATGCCAGAGATGCCGTATCCCATTCTTGACACAGTCAATGTAATGGGCTTCTTAGCCCAAGCTGCTGAGAAATGATTGAGAAGCAGTCTAGTGTTACAGGAGTGAAAGGGAGACCCTGACAAGCCAGAATGGCAACCCTGTGATGTGTCCACTGCACAGCATGTCCAACACGCCTGCTACTGCAGCCAGCCAAGTCCAGGCTGCTTGCAGCCAGAGCTATTGCAGCTGAAGGCAGAAAGGGGAATGGAAAAACAATGCTGTTATGGTGGCTTTCCTGGTCTGCAAAATGTGGAGAGCAGAGCATCCATCACCCTGGCTTCTCCTCAAGAACCTCCTTTGGCAGTGGGAGCAACTGCCCTACCTAAGCCATGTAGTGTTTGTATATATTCAAAATTAACCCTTCAGAGGAAGGGCAGAGGGAAGAAGTGTGATAATAAAAGTTGATGTCCAGTGGTTCCTCATGTGTCACAACATTATGCTCACCATGCTGAACCATATTTCACTGCTGAATGTGTGCACAGCACCCAGTGAATGCCCAAATCCCTGCTATCCCTCCTGGCATTAGGATTTGTGACAACGTATCTTTGATTTCCTATGACTGACATGGCATTGATTTACAGTGCATGGTGAAGCAGCTTTCTTTTCCCCTCTTGAGAACCGAAGTTATTTTAACACACTGCCACAAGAGATCTGCACTTGTTAACAGGCCAACTGTTCATGCTGCCGAACAGGGATGTTCAATGGCCTTTTGTACTTTTCTGTGTTTGGGAAGCCTGTTAAGCAGAGGAAAAGCATGGTGCGTTTTTGCTGATCCCAGTGCACATCAGCAGTTCTGGTGCAGAAGTACTAGGACCATCTGGCGGGTGTATGTCATCTTGCAAAGCTGGGCTAACTGGCAGCGGGTGGAGAACTTGTGTACGAGAAAACAGGGCTTCATGACACAGAAAGAGGAACTTGATAGTTTTCTAGCACTGAAATCTCAATAAAGGGAGTCCACTTTGCTCTCAGAATAAGAAATCAGCTACCATAGTGTCCTGCAGGTACCTGTTTTAACACGCATGTGTTGGCAAAACAGCTGGTGGGTGGCTGATGGTGGAAATTCAATTCAGTTTTTAAAGCAGCTCATGCTCACCCCATAGGATTTGTCAATATGTCTGAAGTCTGAGATGTGAGTTCCCAGGCTGCACTTGTCTCTGTGAAACATCCCCCATTTGCCTTCCTGAACAAGGCATCTCTTTTGGTTCTTCTTTTTCATTTGGCAGGTTCATAAACATCAATAGGAAAAGTTTGGGCAGGTATTTAATGGAAATATATGAATGGGAGATGGTGCTCACATATTTGGATAAGCTGGAAATATTTGCCATCACCTATGGGCTATTGGTTCCTAACACCTAGAGAACTCCTCTCTCTGACATTCCATAGCTTGGGAGGTCTCATCCAGTCCATATACACCTACAGAGAAAAGCTGAATATCTGAAGTCAGAGATGGAGCAATCACGTCCTACACGGAGAAAAAGCTACTGTTGCACATCCACACGATATACATATAAATATACATATACAATTTTGTCCTGTTTCACCCTTCATAATATTTGCAAGATTCAAGTAAATATTTCCAAGTGACCTAAATGCTGACAGTTTCTCTTACTGCCTCACACAAAAAAGCAAATACACCCATCATCTCTGGTATCGGTTCAAGAGAAGCCAGGGATGCCATATGTGTTCACATCCTGGCCACACGTGGTGATGGCAAGAAATAAATGGTTGCAAATGCATGTGTTGCTTTCTTGATTAGTTGCTTTGCTGTGGGATCTGCTGCATTGATTAATTTTAATCTACTTTGTATGTTATGTAGATCTGAAATTGAGTAGAGTGCAGGGGATGAGGAAACTGCTCTAATTTTTAGGGAGTATACTGCATTTGATTAATTTTATAGCATGCATTGACTAAAAGCTTTTATCCTGGTCTGCTATCAATTTAGCTCTCTGTGTTTGTCATTTTTTACTCCTGGGGTCCCACATAATTCAGTTTTGTAAGTTGATTTGGTGAATGTTTTCTGATACTTCAATGAAGTCTTTTGGCATTGATTTGCCTATCCCTCGCTTTGCACGTAACTGGACAACAACCCTTGCTGTTGGGTTAGAAATAGAATAGGATTAAATTAAAAAGTATATTGAAAAGAACAGGATGGCCAGAGCAGACGCCTATTAACAGTGTTCTTTGACAAAACATGAAGCATAAAGCTGAATTGCAAGAGAAAAACATCCCAGGAGGCTTAACGATAACAGTGTTTGCAGTCTGCAAGTCTTGTTTAATCTTTCATCCCACTGTTCCTGCTCTACCCAGCACCTATCCCACGTTGCAAGCCACAGACATGGCTCAAGTCTCTGCTGGGATACGGAAATAATGTCAGACCTCCAAAGCTCTGGGGAAGGCAATAAGAGTCTGTCTGAGTTATTTACTGTTACAGGTACTAGTATTTCTTGGCCCAGGCAGGAGGAGGGTGAAAGGGATGAAATGTCACCTTCTTTGTAACACATGTGTATACGCCTTATCCCTGCAGGACAGCAAAACCGATTGTGGAGCTCTCCTTGTTCTTCGGTTGCTTTTATTTCTTGTTTCTGTGCTCATTGCTTGGAAGTGGGAGATACAGATCTAACACAGGGAGACGCAAGTACAACATGTAGTTCACCAGATGATTTCTTTGGTCTTGAAAATATGTCAAGCAAATATGATGTAAAATGACATTATTTGTGTCTGTCACAGATGCATGTGGATGGGGTTCTGCTGGGGCTGTAGTAGAGATGTTCCTTTGTCTGTTTTCAGGTCCTTTAAACATTAGTAGCTGGATTTTTTTGATCGGAAGAAAAAGGCAGTATAGTATTTATATCAGGGCTTCCAATGATAAGGGCAAGTTCTGAGAGTCTGGTGTTAGCACAGCTTATCAGCACACAGAGGGGCCCCACAGACTGCAGAGGTGGACCTGCTAGATGTGCCCCGCCAATCGAACAGCCAACAAAAATGACATCTGCATGAGCAACTCATAAGCACTGCTTCCCAGCATTGAGAAATAATCAGGAAGAGCAGTGATGAGCAGTGAGGTACGCAGTGGGTGACAGCTAGGTGCAAGGCTTCACCCCTTCTCCTCCCACCAAAGCTCCACAGACTTCCCACAGAGGCAGAAGAAGCAGCCAGGGAACTTTCTTTAATTTCATTAATTTAATATTGCAGGCCATAATGGTTTGTGTTTTGGTTTGGGTGGGTTTTATTGCAGTTCAGTCATTCCCAGCCATCTCCTGTCCGAGCATTGAACTCTTAATGTCTGGTGATTGTGACACACAGAGAACTTTTACACAGTAGCTGAGATACATTGCTCAGGGGAATGGGGAAGCTTCTCCTGAAGGCTGCTCTCAGCCACAGTCCATGATTTTTCAGCAAAGATTGTACCACTCACAGGACTGAGAGATGAGATTGATAGAGTTTGGAGAAGGAAAATGATATTAACATCTCTTCTGATGTAGCTGATGCTACCTCAGCTACCAGGCATTGGCTTCAAACAAAGCAGGAACACAAAGAAAACACCACACGCTATTGTCAGCCACATTAATGCTCTCAGGGTCTCCATTCTGTAGCTGCTTATACATGATGAAAACAAATCTTTAACAGTTGCTGCTTCCATCATTACATCGCACCCTGTTTTCTATTCAGTTGCAAGGACAGCTAATTTCCATAAGTGGGAACAATGCGCTCATATTGCTAATTCATGCCACTACACACAATGTTCAGATTACGTTGTGCAGATCCAGATTCCAGTCTCACTCACTAATGCAACTCCCACTTAAATCCAGTTCCCTAGCAAGAAGTCAGGAGCCCTGCAGCAAAGCTTGTGACAAATTAAAAGCTGAAAGAGGCAATGAATGAAAAACTGATTGTTCTGGTTATAACACTGATATATTTTATTATGTTTTTATAGTGTTTGAAAAGCAGACCTGGACCTATGGCAAATGGTGAAACACAGAGAAACCAGTTCCAGAGATGATTTGAAGGCAAATGATTTGTCAGGAGGCATCCACAAAGCTGCTGCACACATTTCCCTTTATCTACTGCCTCTCTGTTTTGGTTTGTGGTGATAAGTGGGTGCAGACGGGATATTTTCAGATTAAGAATTTGGGGGTGGATAACAATTTAGAGACAAAAATAGAGCATACACTACATCTTGGGGAAGGGAAATGTAAAAAGATGTATTAAGTGTTGCTGAGGGCAGGGGCTGGGCAGCTGAAGGGGTTGATACAGCCTTTTTGTGGCAGATGCTTTCTGGTCCTTGCCCCCACATACAAGGGAGACTTGGGCACAGATCTAAACTTGTGCTGAAAAGACTCCCCAAAGCTATTTCCAAACTATTTCTAAGAGTGGCACGTGTGAGCCCATAGGCATGGTCACATATACATACACAGCAGGTTGAGCCCTCTTTTCGGGGCCTTCTGATCCCCATGGTGTGACTTGGGAGCTCCTATAGCAAAACCAGGCTGTGTCAGCTCCAGGCAGTAGAAAACAGAGGTTGACTTGCCAGGCTGGAGTTGACAAGCAGAGATGTTCCCTTGATGGACAACCACGAAGGTCGAGCTAAAGATACCAGTGTGTGTATGTTAGGGAACACTTTAGGTATCTGTTATCACACTACCTCGCACAGGATTGCTTCTGCTCCGTGGAGGTAGGTTGGGCTGGGCTGGGTTAGTCTTTGGTTGGAGGCTTCTAGGGGAAAGAGTTTCTGCAGGAAGCGGGCTTTCACTAGATGGTGCTCTTTCCTGAGCCAGCACCGCGCCTGACCCCTCGTCTTGAGTCTGGGAAATTCCAAGCGATCTATCTGCCTCATAACCCCTTCTTGAAGGGCTGGGAGGCAAATGAAAATGTATTTCCAGTGTCCCTGCTCTTATGCGCCTTACCCTGTTGGAGCCATGCAAGAAAAACTATTGCTTTACATCCTGATTGAAAAGGGTGGACAACGCTGGTACATTTCAGCTTTCAAAACGACCACACTACACCAGTGTTGAACCCGTTTCTATCATTTCAGTTGATTTAAACTGAAACAACAGCGCATATTATGAAAGACAACGCCAAGTTCATACACAGGGTTCTTCAGCAGGAAATCTCCTGCACCGTATACAGCATTGTCATTTATTCTACCTAGAGAGAACATGATGTATAGTAATTACCTGCAGCCTTTGCCCAGTGTTCTGGCCAGCAGCAAGGTCTCTTTGGGAAGTATTGTGTTTTTAGGGTTGGTTGTCACGGGGTGAGGCTGCCGAGCTCTAGCGGGGCAGGACACACATCAAACCGGTGTTGTTACTGCCTTTATGGACGTGATCATCCGGCCACTGCCAGGGCTAGCAAGAGACACACATGTGCGGTAGGTTAAGTCAACTGGAAATGTCAGGCCATCACATCCATGCATTTCCAAAGAGCTTCCAACAGAAATGCAAACTGAAGGCAATTCGCCACCACAACAGATCATGCATCTTCATTCCCAGGGGCCTCCTCAAACTCAACCACATGCAGACCACAGGCCACATGAACTCATTTGCTAATGGTGGGTTGCCATTTCCACTGCTTTTCTGGGGCAAGGCGTGGGAATGGAATAGGAGATGTTCCATGATCAAACACACACACTTCCCACAACCATAGAGGAACCAGGGGAAGATGGTGAGGAGCAGGACAAGGCTGTGGGCTGGCTTGGTGGGGCTCAAATTGACCTGCCAGTTTTCGTGACAGGCACAGATGGGTGCGCAGCACATTCAGGGCTGGACAGCTTATGCTTTGTAACGGCTGTAACAAACACAATCCCAGCAAAGCAGGCCTCTACTGCTTAAGAAAGATTTCCCTTCAGTAAACATAAACCCGCTGCATAAAAAGTTGTCTGTGTCCTTTTGCACCAGCGACACAAGATCATAAACAAGTAGGTTAGATACAAGGAAGTTTTTCCCTGTGAGGGTGCTGAGGCGCTGGCACAGGGTGCACAGAGAAGCTGTGGCTGCCCCATCCCTGGCAGCGTTCAAGGCCAGGTTGGATGAAGCTTGCAGCAACCTGCTCTAGTGGGAGGCGTCCCTGCTCGTGGCAGCGGGTTGGAGCTGGGTGAGCTTTAAGATCCTTTTCAACCCAAACCACTCTATGATTTCAGCAGCTGTATCTCCTCTGGTTGAGCGAACCGGCCAGGTGAGGAATGCGAACCCACCCAGGCCGCACCGCGTCGGGGCTCCGGCCTTGCCCCGGCCCGCCCTCACCCTCCTCCCCACCGGGGCACAGGGGAAGCGCAGCTGAACCTTACCCACGACTGAGCACCGCTCAGCGTTAGCCACCGCTCCTCACCCCCCAGCCCGGTCCCGGAGCGCCCCGCTCCGCGCATGCGGGCCGCGGCGGGGGCGGGCCCGACGGCTCGGCTCAGGTTGCGAACCAGCAGCCCCCGGCCCTGCCTCCTGCCCGCCTTCCCGGGCGGAGAGCGCCCGGCCCGGCCGCCTCTTTCCCCCTCCCCGTCCCCTTCCCTCTCCCTTCCCTCCCGGCCCCGCTGCCAGGGGCGAAGCCGCCCGTCGGGCCCCCGCGGTGAGTGTGCCCCGCTGGAGTTAGGCGAAGAGGGGTTAGAGGGGGAAGTTCGGGCGGCTCATGGCGGAGGGGTGGGCTCTCCCAGGAGGTTCGGGGGTCGCCTTCCCGCGCCCTCGCACGCTTCTCCGCCCTTCCTCCTGCTCCTGTTCCTCGTTTCTTTCTCTTTTTCTCCGCTCAACTTCGCGTGGAGCCGCTCCGGGCCCCTCTTTGCTTTTTCCCCTTTCGCTTTGTCGTTATTATTTGGTGTTAATTTATGCCGTGCGTTTCCTTTCGCGGCTGTTCCCCGCCGCTATTGTCTGCGGGCCGGCGGTGCTCGGCGGGCCGGGGCCGGGCGGGGTCCCCTCGGGGGAACGTCCCCATTCCCTGGGGAGCGGGCTCGGAGCGTGCCCCGAGTGTGTGTCCGGGTACCTCCCGTACCCGAAACCCGGCCCCAGCGTCCCCCTTCGCTTCCTCGGTGTTGGAGTTATTGATACCCGCACCCCTAAAATGCTTTCAGCGGCGCTGATGCAACTTTATCTAAGTTTATTGCAGTTAATCTGGGGTTTCTGTCAGTCTCCAGAGCGACAGCCTGGGGTTGGCTTTTCTCACCGTTGGGGCTAAGTGGGGCTTTGAGGTTACCCGAGGGGTCATTGCCGTGGGGTCTGTTTTGTACATTCACTCTGTGGCTTGAAAATATAGTGCTTTTTCTTTTCTTTCCGAGTGGAGACCCTCTTGAAGCAAATGCAGGAGTTCCTGGAGGAGGATTGATAAAGAGTGGTTGTTTCGTAACCTGTAAATTGCCTGAGTTTATTAATCCGTTTTCTGTGGTTGTTATCCCTGCTAGTCATGTAAAGGAGTTGGGATTTGTAGAGATCCATTTTGCTGACCTCTGAAATGGGTTCTGCTCCAGTGTCCTTCATGGGGCTCCACGTTAACTGGTGCTCAGAAGTGGAAAAAAGTGATTTTTCACAGTTGGTTTTTATTGTTATTGAAGAGTGTGCTGTTCTGATTCTGTTGCAGATGACCAGATAGGGACTCGATAAAGGGGTTAGAAATGCTGTACTTCTGCAGGGCAGTTGGTCGCTGTGGTGTTCTCTGTAATCTTGGTCAGCCGTAAAACTTTAGGTACTCATGGAGATATGCGATGCAGTAGAAAATATGTAAAGCATGTAGCTTCAGAGCTGAGTTTAGACAGTTGGTCTGAGATCCATGAGTGTCTTGGGTGCTGGGAGTTTGGCTAATGTAATCTAATCGGTTTTAAAGGGCCAAGCTACATTATTTCTGTTCGTGGTGACTCTGCAGCTTAAAATCAGCCCCTTGCCGGGTATTTTTCATGTTTTGCATGCCCTTGCCAAGCTGTTGTGGAATTGCAAAGGTAAACTAAGTTCCACATAGCTCCTTAAAGGTAAGGTACTAATGATTCATTTATTACTGTGTTAGAGAAGGTGTGTTTTTATACATGGATACCTTAGTAGTGGGAGTAGATTGACATTAACCTCATAAAGTCCATGCCTGTGGATAGAAGCTTTCTGCCTCTACTAGAGGAGCATTGACTCGGGAGGTGTTTGCTGTGGTTTGGGCCACCCTGGTCCAGGGTGTTGTCTTCTGTGGTGACAATATCTTGCTTGGACACTTGGGGTTGTTTTTTGACAAGCCTGGTAACAGAGTAAGGGTGAATTAGGCAAGGTGAGGGTCATCTGGGCATGTGTTGTCCCTTGGCATGAGTTCAAGCATATACCTATCTTCTGTGTTCATGGGCTGGGCCTAGGATGTTTCCTGTGTGTCCTTCCAGCACTGCCCTGTGCTGGGCAGACAGGCTGGCCTGGGGCTGTTGCTAGAAGGGCATGGATGTGGGGTTCTGCAAGGCTGACAGGTTTTGTAGGTAGCCTGAATGATGAGTCTCCTGTAGGCAGTGTGGATGTGCTGTGTTCTGTGGCGACGTTCCAGCCTGCATCTCCTGCCTGGCTCTGGCGGCCGGCGTAGCCCGCGAGGTGAGGATACAGCATATTCGAAGGAACAGAGTCCAGCCAGGGACTGCAGCCAGAAAGGCAGGAGCTCAGTGTTCCTGATTTACAGCTTCACAGCATCAAAGGAGGAAAAAGCAGTTAAGAAGTCAAAGCTTCTCATGGAAACAGAGCTCTGCCAGGTACTGTCCGATGATGGATGTTTTTAAACACAGTCCATAGGGAAGCTTGGAGACTCAGGCTAATGCAGAGCTCGCTACTAATCTCTCAGCAGGTTATACTCCTGAGTAAACTGTGTTCTGGTCTACAGTATGCTCCTGTGTAAAGAGGAGGATTAAGTACTGCTAAAGGAATCTGGTTATTCCATCCAAAGCATGAATTAAGGCAGTGGTCAATAAATTATACTAGAGGAAGAAAACCACTAGTAGGTTTATTGGTGCTACGCACATGCTACTGTGCTACAAAGGCAGTGGGTGCTTCCATGTAATTTTCTGCTGGTGTAGTAAGTTTTAATAGATAACTACGTAAAAAAATAATTAGTAGAAGTTGTCATTTCTTTTCCACTCTGTTTCCAGGACACCAGTGTCTTTGTTTTCTCTGCCTGGTGTTTGGTGGTGATCCTTGAAGCAGCTTGGAAGCTTTTCTACTTACCTGTACCTGGTTATCTTTGTAATCTGCTCGAGTGCTCTTAAATGTTATTTCTATAGGGGTTCCCCACACAGGTGATAAATAGCCTGAAGTAAGCTAAACCACATAACTGATTAGTAGGGAGGAACTGTTTGGTTTTGGTTTCTTCTTCTACTGGTAGAGGGCAGGAGTAAGATGTTAGATTTGAGCAAAGGCTGGATAGTCCAGCTGGCCATAAAGGCATGATATGCCCTCATGAATAATCGTGGCCTGTGTTTTACCAGCCTCCTGGACAGGGAGTTGGCAGCCTGTGTGGTTTCCACTTGGAAGTTAATGTAAGCATCATCCTATTTACAGGTGCATGGGGTGGAAAGCATCTCACAGCCTGCAGCTTGTGATTATGGGTGCTGCTTGGTGCCAAGTACTCATGTGTTTCTTGCTTGCATTGATCATCTGTGGGATAGATAAAGGTAATAAGTGACTTTCTGAAGCAACTGATAGCTTTGGGTGTAGATAGAGCTCTGCTTTGCTGCTCTGGGTTTTGCCATGGGGGATATAATCCAGTTGGGAGCCTGGTTCAGGGCTGGCACTTACCACCTTTAACAGTCACTTCCAGGAAGCACTGCGCTTTTTCTAAATCAGAACTTGTTTGGGTGTTGGGTACAATGATATTTTTATGAACAGCTTAGTCATGCTTCAGTTTTCTCCATTAAAACAGCTGTCAACAGTCTTGCTGTGGGGAGGGAATCGGACCACTCCTTGTACTTACTGAGTAGTTAAACACTTCAGCCGTGGTATTGCAGCCTGGCATTGCACTTCTTACTTACTTTTGGGAAAAAAAAAAAAGCTGTAGATGTGGCATAATGTTGTATTTTTATTTATTTATTTCTAAAACCTAACCTGCCTTTCTTCCTTGCAAATGACCTTTCTTTATGGAGATCTAGAAGGCAAAGCACATCCCTGGGAGTTAGCTGGTTAGTTACTTTGGTTAGTGATAAGCAAATATGATAGCAGCGCTCCAGGGAAAGCAGCTACAGCAGGGAATGGGAACTTGTTGCTGCAGTCAAGCTATACAGATCTTTTTCAAAAAGCTGTATCTCTGGTTTTTATGGCCCTTTGTCACGGAAACAGGGTGAATCCTCCGTTGATGTCT
The DNA here is from genome assembly GCA_009867235.2 of Psittacus erithacus. Taxonomy (NCBI): domain Eukaryota; kingdom Metazoa; phylum Chordata; class Aves; order Psittaciformes; family Psittacidae; genus Psittacus; species Psittacus erithacus. The sequence continues at coordinate 151,485 of WYDI02110703.1, read as the reverse complement.
GCATGACAAATACACTGCGATGCCACAAATCCCATAAACAGTTTAATGTCCTTCCAGAGACTGCTGGTGGAAGCATGCAATAGGTAAAACTTTTTTCAGTGTTATCCTAAACTCAAACTGTAATTTCGTGTTCTTTTTTTGTGCATTGGTGTAGGTGTATGCAGCCTCTTCCAGTTCACCAGCTGGGCCATGCTGGGATTTGTGAGTCTGTTCTGTGAACCAGCCTGGGAAATGGATTCCAGTTAAGAATACATGATTTTTTTTCCCTGTACAATTCATACCGTGGATGAGTTCAGCAGAAATGTTCCTCCTTTACATGGATCATTCCCTGACTTGTGTCCATTCGTGGTATCATGAGCAGCTGCAGTTGCAGAGGCTCCAGTGCTTCTACCAGGAGAAGTGCTCCTGGAGCAACATCCTTTACTGATTGCAAAGAAGGCATTTGACTGTGGTGCCTGTCCCTGTTTTATAGCATGTGAAGATGGCAAGGGAGATTGATTTGTTTCTAAGATAAGCCAGTGAGTTAGAAGTCAAAGTGTTTCCTTTTTAAGTTCCCTAACACTGCAATTACTTCTATCTAGAGTAAAGAGATTCTCTGCAAAAATCTGCCCTGCCATTATTATAATCTCATTTAAAACCATTTTAGGTATGCTTCTAAGTTGCTGAGGAACAGGAAGAAAGTGTAATCACAAATATTTTTAAGTAGTCAACAGTCCTTAAAAGTATGCAGTGTGCTATCTTGCAAAAAGTAAGCTTTTATTCTGTTGCAGCTGGAATGGCTCGCATGTTGTGACATGGCCAGGCAGTCTAGCAAGACTCTTATATATATTACAAAATAAAACACATAAAAATCGGACGCTAAAGAGTTTATTGGGTGATTTTTGTGATGGGTGAGTAAAAGCTAAATTCTTTCCTGGCATAGCTATGTAGTTATCACAACACAGGCTCATTGGGAACTTCTCAGATATTGCGTGTGGGATTGGAGTAAGTGTAAGGAAAAAAATAGCCCTCAAACTGCTGTCTCTGCAGTTCATCAAAAGACCTTGATTTTGGCCTTGAGTGTACCATCCAGAGTGGTGTTTCTTCACAGGTTAGCTTGTAATTCTGTAGCAGGGGTTCATTTGACAGAATTAATCCTCCTTGGTCTCTTGTATTTTCTTTGAATCTCTTTCCTCTTCTCAAGGACCAGGAATTAACTTTTAATATTGCTTCAAAATGATCCAGTCTTTTAAGTCAGTTGTTTTTGATGATTCCATTAGTTGTTTGTAATCACTGCTTTTCCCATCTGGCTGCTTTTGTCTTTCCAAAACCACTGATAATTTCTTAATCAGTAGATGTGCAACTGAACTGTCACAGTTTTGTTTTACGTTTGATCCTTGCATGAGGTCACTTTTTGATTTCCTTGGAAATTGTGGGAAATTGACTAATGGCTCATATCGTGAGTTGGATCCTGCGTAGTTGCTCTTCTGAGGCACTATTTTAAATGTGTGAGTGGAGGTATGTGCAACTGATCCATAGCATCTTGATTTCAACCACTTGTGGGATTTCCTAATAGACTATGCAAGATGTTTGGCATTTGCCAGAATAGCTTCTGACACCAACACTCCGTTGATGTATTATTTTGCCTTCATTCAGGTTAGTCTGCCTTCCACAAAGTCATTGCATTTAGTCTTCTTGCTGAGCTGTTAATGTTACATTTGCAGAATACCTGGTGAGAGATCTCCTAACTGTTGTTTGATGTCAGATGTTATTCACAGTGTGACAGCACTGCTGAGATGAGCTTGATCCAGTGTAAAAGGAAGGATTAAAGCATTTTCTTCTGTAGCAGCTACTTCAGGTTTTATTCCTGAGTGGGAGGGAAAATAACTAATGAATTACTCAAATTACAAGGCTGAGTTTTGGTGAGACTCATTCTCCATGAGCATGATGTAAGGTGGTCATTTTAAAGCAGAAGGGTGTATGTCATTTGGTGATGATCTCCAAAACTTTGTGTCGAGAGCAACTACCCGATGTGTCATGTTTGCATCCTCTGTGCTTTTTATCACCCATGACTAATGCAAACTGGAGCAGTAAGTTATGCTAAAATCTGTGACGTACTTGGTAGCTTCATCTAAATTGTATCTGAGGTTTCTGGCAAAGTTACTCGGGAAAGTAAATCTCTTTCCCAATGAGTCTTGGCCCCCAGTGGTGTGGCTGTTCTGTAAGTCTGAATGCTGCAGTTAATAAAACCATTACAAACAAGGATTTTTGGCACAGAGCAGCTGTTCTAAACAGGGCTGTCTTCAGGCTCAAAATACTGACTCACCCTTTCTTTTCCATGGATTAGCACACCTGGCATGTGTCATGAATGGATGCTGGCCGACTCGTCATGTTCTTGCAGGTATCCTTCTTCTCAGCTTAGGGAAAGTTGAAGGGGTGTGTGTGAATTGCACAGCAACCTGCAGGAGATAACAACCTCCCTAATGGAAGCTGATGCTGAGAATGTGTTTGTCCAAAGACTCTTCCTGCTGTGTCCCTATTGCAGGGCTGCAGGAGAGATGCTGCTCGCTCTGCTCCTGCCATGTTTTGGGGTAGCACAGAGCTGCTGCTTGTGTGAAGTCCCTTCCTCAAGTGCAACCAGATGAAGAACTGTTCTAGGTCAGGCCATGGTCCATCCAGCCTCATTTCCTGCCCCATAGTGTTTGTTGTAGGTCCTTCAGTGCAAGAACGAGCCAAGGGGATCACACTAGTGTCTGTGAGCATGGTGGGGTTCAATACCAGGATGTATGGCACATTTGACTTCCTGGCACATGTGCCTTTCAACACCCAGCCCAATCTTATAAGCTGCTGTCAACAGAAAGAGAGGGGAAAATAGGGGATGCTGAGGCACAAGATTGCTGAAGTGAATGTCTTGCTTGTTTTATACACTGGTTTTCCTCCTAAGTTTCCTCTGGGATGCTGAAGCCTTTGGTCCCACAATAGCTGTGGGACAATGAATGCTCAGATGGAGGAAGCAGGTGTTAAAGAAAGGGGGGGGGAAATGGTTTATGTTTTGGGGGGAAGGGGAGACAGGATGGCCAAATTTGACCTTTATACAAAGTAACTTCTTTTGGCACATGCGCTGGTGCGCATCGGGCTTCCTAATTGCCGAATTCACAAGTAAAATGGCAGTAAAACTGGGATGTGCCCTTTATTTTTGAGTTAATATGACTTAGTGAGTCAGCTGAAGAGTGAGGCTTACGTGATGTACCTCTGATGCTACGTGATGAATTTTGCTGTGTTTTTGTTCCCTGGTACTGTAAATCTTTCACCACAGCAACAAGGCTGTGGTACGGGCGCACTGGACATCTTAAAGTCTGCACTTTGTACTTGGGGAGTGCTGGTTCTAATTGTTTTAATCTAGGTCACATGTAAACTCATTCATCTCCAGTTTTGTTTTAAAACAGTTTCTGTAGTCTGATCTGAAGGTCTTTGAGTTGGTGCAGAGGATGATTGTGGAGATAAACTAGGCTGGTTCTTGTGCTACAGGAGATGTGTCTGCGTCCGTAGCTGAAGGACTTCCCATCCGGGGAGGAATGACAGCACTTTGTTTCAGTGGGGTTTCCAGCCACTGCAGCAGCTTATCTTGATCATGGGAGTCAGTTTTTCCATTGCTGAGTGGTTTGCAGCTGCTCCACCCATTTTTATGGTGAGTGATCACCGTCTTAAGAGTGCAGTGGAACACAAGAGGTGGTGAGCAAACCTTTTGTTGCATTAAATGTTTATAGTTTCTTTTCTACCAGCTGCGAAGAAGGTAGGTTATAAAGAAGAAACCCCTTTAGAAAGAATAGAAATAAAGACTAAATCCCTTTTCTACGAATTGTTGTAAAAGGAAATTTTGGGTAATGAATGTTCATTTCACAAGGTTCAGGTGGGTCCTTACACTTCCATTTGATGCAAGGCGAAATGTTGCTGCAACTGTTTCTGTTAACTGGAGGTTTTTTCTATATGAAGTAGTGTGGTTGCCAACAGGAAAAGAAAGAGAGATTGTCTTGTGGGAGGATGCTGAGGGTTGTGTTGATACCTGCTGTGTGGCTGCGTTTGTGTTGGTGGCTCTGTGGAGCCCTGCTGAGCTGGGCATGCGAGTATGAATCCACTGTGCAAATGGAGACTTGGGAGTCTCCAAAAATTTGGAGCTACTTTTCCACTTCGGATAGTAATTCATTTTGGCTGATTCTGTTGGTAATGTAGCCTGAAGAGGGCTGGAGGCTGAGGTCTGAGCACTTAACTAGGCTAACAGTGCTCTTAAGCTAGGTTAAGAGCATGTTCTTGTCTGGGTCTTGCTTGTCCCTTTTGCTGGAGGGAGTTGGGGTGGTAGGAGCCGATTTCTTGGCAGCTCTTTCACAATTAAAGCAGGGCCTTGGTCCCAGTTTTCATGAGCAGTGCATTAAGCTAGAAAAAAGACCTAGCTTGTTGCTTCAAGAGCTTACAAGCTAAAACTGTGGTTAATAAATGTGCTTGCTTGGATGTTAAGAGGATTAATTGTTTGTGAAGTGCATTGGAAGTGGGAGAATTATAGCAGTACTTCAGGATAGCAGGCTGTGTGTCACACATCTTGTTGATGTGTTTCTCCCTCTTTCCGGTTGGATTACAAGCAGCGTTCATTGATCTGTCTGAAATGCATGTGTCACCCCCATCTTTTCCTGTATTTTGGGAATTTTACAATTTACTTATGGTAAAGTACCTTTAAGTGTGCCTTTAAGATGGTAAAATGTTGTCTCTTCAGGTGTCACACCTGAAGAAGAGGTGCCAAGCTAAATGTTGTGTGCTTCCTTGTGCGCCTGGAACTGACTCTATTTAAACTGTGGGGCTTAGACCTCCCTGTTTTTTTCCTTTATCAGATTAGGTAGGATTTTGGCAGGACTTTGTGCTGCTTTTTCTTAGCCAATCAACTTGCCTGTGAGTGTTCAGTAATTTGCTTGCTTTATAATCTCAAAGTTCAGAAGTCACAGGCTGTTTGAGACTAGTAAGAGATCCTAGCCTATGCTTACTGCAAGCATTCAGAAGGAAAACACTTCACTAAGCAGAAAGCAGGTTTTGAAATGGAAATTCAAAGCTACTTGAGGAGGCTGGAGGACTTGTGGCAATGAAAGTGGTTGAAAATGTATAAATCTTCCTGAAATTGCAAAACATGAGTGGGCTTTTTTACCCATTCTTTACTGGATTGTTTGTGTAACCCTGCTGCTATGTCAATTGGTACTGTGAGATGGGAGATAAATGGCTATCATACACTTCCTGTATTATTGCATTATATAAAAAGATTGAGCATATGAAATGCCTGAAAAGGATAAAAGTATAAAGTGAGAGTAAACTTACAAGGGTTATTAGTGCTTTGCTTAGAATGTTCATCTTATTCCTCTGTCTCAGAACTGATTTGGCAAATCTTTTACTAAAAACCTAGTCTCATCTGTGCTTCTGATATTATTAGTTGTAAAGAATAATACCATTTGCATAAATACCTGGGTGTATTTATGCTGTGGGCTTGTGATATTAAAGGACCAAGAGAAACTCAGACTATTTCAGAGGAAGCAATCTTGTTAGGTTTGGTCTTTGGGAGTGCTGTATCACTTGGTGTTTGCGTTGGGAGACCTATTGTTTTCTTCATAGGGATTTTTTTGACTTTTGGATAAGGCTGGATCTGAGCCACTGGATAACTTGAGGATGAAGAAAGAGGCTTGGCTTAATGTTTGATGGACGTCAGAATGAGGAGTGGGAAGGTATTGCAGCGTGGTTGTGTTAATGTGGTTGTGATGCTCAGTAGAGCAGCGTTTTCAGCTCCTGCACAAGAGATGTAAAGCTCTGTCTAGCTGGGACGAAGTCAATTCTGGTCAGTTGGCGAACAGAAAATAAAGTTCCTGTGATGGAGGGGATAGAAAGAGCTGTTGGGGTGCTGCTAGACAAGAGCCTAGCAGCAATGGGGAATTTGGGAGTATGCCCGGGCTGGGGAATGCAGTGATGAGCTCTGTGAGCGTGCCTTCCAGCCAGGGAGGACTGTGGGGTGGCAATGGCATGGACCACCCTGCGTGTTGGGAGCTAATTGTCACCTCTGCTGCTTGCTCAGCTTCAGCATTAGCAAGCCATGCCTCATGGCTTTTGGATGTGTCCTGGGCACACTGTGAGGGTGCAGAATTAATCCTGTTTGTGAACTTTGAGAAGAAGGTTTAATACAGTTCTTTGTGCAGGATGCTGAACTCCCAGTACCAGATCCTGGCTGTAGTTGCTTTGGTCAGTGTCTTTGCCTGCAAAGGAGCACAGGCAGGGTCGGAGCAGACTTTGATTTTTGGTCACCTTTTTAAACCTATGTGTCCTCAATGTCTGTTATTAAGAAAATAAGTCTTGTCTGATATGTCCAACCTAGAAGACTGATTATTTATCAAGCAGCCAGGAAGTCGATATATTCTTAATTTCTTGTGTTTCCTGTGGTTTTAGTGTTTGTATTACCAACCCTGATGTTTACATACTTTTGAATGAGCTTTTCTTTTTTTGGAAGATACTGCTTTGTTCGTATGCCTTGCAGAACAGGTTCTTCCATTTATTTTTTTTCTCCCTAATAACCAAACAACTTACATTCTCAAAGGAGTAGGAAAGGGATAAAAAGGGAAGGTTATAGGAAACACCAAAGGGAGATACCTAAGAATAGGATTGGTTTTTGCTGATGATATGCTAAGACTCATTCGGAACTTGAATCTATCCTTCCAAATGCCCTTGGGCTCTCTGAGAGCTTTGTAAACTTCTTGCATATCAAATTGCATGCTTGTGGGCTTTTTATCTGAACAGCAGATGCATTTACAGTGAGCGTTTTAAATGCAAAGGTGCTTCTATGAAAATGCTTGTAAGGACAAAGTCATACTTCACACTACAACCCCAAAGAGTTAGTAGGGCAATTCGGTGGACTTGGCAGTGTTAATGTTTAAAAGCAGTGCTGGTGAATGTTGTCCAGCTATGAGCATTCCAGCTATGTGGAAGCTGATGTAGTCTTTTTTTCTGTGAAGTAAGGAAGATTTCACAGTTACGTTCCCTGCCTTTCCTCTTGGTGTGGGAGAGTGATAGTGATGATGTTCTTCTGGAGGTTTGTCTCTTGGTACATCAGCTTGACGCCTTTTCCATGGATATTTGGTTTCTTACGTTCCTTTAGGAACTAATTTGAAATTGCCAACTTCTTAATAATGTGTCCAAAGAAGTTATGATCAGCCTTTATTTGCAGGTATTACTGTTCTGTGCTGGATTTCCAACTACTCTCAAAATATGTATTCACTTCAAGAAGTAAGGCAGAACTGGAGGACTTTCTTTTAAGTCTGTTCTCTCTGCCATGAAATAAACCCTATTTGCACATTGATGAATAGTGGCTAGGAAGCCTGTCTGGTTCTGCACCGGGATCCATAAATAGCATTAGTGTCTGGTTTACTTTGGGAAGGAAGGTGTCCCGTTGTGGCGGAGGGGAGCCTTGCGCTCTCTCGCAGTGAAGTTGCCCTGTCTGGGCAATGTCCACCAGCGCCATGCTTCAAAAGAAACATGAGCCAGAGCGTGTAGCTTAAATATTTGAAACACAGAGCCCCTTTAAAAGCTCAAACACACACTGATTTTAATAGAAATGGGTAATACTTATTTTTCTCTATACCTCTGTTGTGAGCTCAGGAAGGACTTTATGGATCATAGAGCTGGTGTGAAAAATGCTTTCCCCATTACCTTTCCAGTGTCCTGCTGCAGGGAGCACCTCTGGACAGGCAGAGTGCATTGTTGTATGTGATCTGTGTATAACGCTCCAGTGTATTTGAGTAGATGGCACAGTGCTTGGAGTAGCTGTTCTAGTTGCCAGACTGGATCTGGCAGCTAATTCCCAAACCTGTTGAGTCTCAGGATTGAGGTTTGGATGAATGCCTCCGAAATGCACCCTCCTAACCATCTCTAAGGGTCTTTTCTGAGCCAAGAGTGCCAAGCTTGGTCTTTGACGTTTGATTTGTGGCACAGTTGCTAAGGAAGAAACTGTCTTTTGTGCTGGGTTAAAAACTAGTTCATTCTGGAAAGTGGAAGGAGAAACTTCCAAGTGCTTTATGGACCACGCAGTTAGCAGCACTGATGCCCCAGAAGTAGGTATATACGTGCTCATCTTGCAAAATGGCAGTGGCAGATAAGCAGCATGAGGCTGGCCTGAGAGCCAGTGAGGCTTGGGATGCTGTCCTATTTGGATGACAATGGGCAAAATGAAACTAAGGAAACAATTTCAGAACTTGAATTGAAAAAAGATTGTATTTTTTGCCCCCTTGCATGAAGGCAGTGGTGAAACACTCCCCCCACTGTGCCGTATTTTCCTTCTTTAAACTGCTTGTGGTATGGTTCTTACTGGATGTTGTGAAATGTAAATAACGCCAAGGTAGTGAACTCGGCATTCCCAGCTCCTTGGCAGTGTTTGTGAATGGAAACATCTGTCTTGAGTCCCCTCTGGTTTTCTCTTCCCTCACACAGCTGCCTGCTTTAAGCATGGCTCGGTGCGGGGCCATGCGTACTGCCAAGTCCTGGAAACCCTCTCTTTAACTTTTGCATGTGTATACTGTATAAAAGGGAGGAGAATCTAAAATGTGCAATTAACTTCTTTTGCCTTCATGAGGATTTTAGTGCAAGTCATTCTTGTGCCAGCCTGTGGCTGCAAGGCCCAGTGCAGGGTAGACCTGATCCCATACTCTTGACAGAGTCCGAGTCTTCTCCTGGTCTATGCATCTTGCTTGGATTTCCCTTTCAAATCACAGCCCCTTGCTTTGCAAATAGCTATTCCCTGTGTCTCCTATTCAGATTATACATATGGGCCCTGGCAGGATGTAAGCTTCACTTTGGAAGCTCTGTTGGTCTGCAGGCTTGGGGATGGGTGGGAAGAGTTGAACTGCTTTTACATGAAACCACCTTAAAGAGGAGTTGGAGCAAAGGGAATGACCCAAAACTGCAGCAGCAAGTGCAGAGAGTAGGGTAGGAAACCACCCTGGTAATTCACTTTGTTTTTTCTTGAGCTTGAGTGGGAGACCTCTGTAGCTTTTTACTAAATGGGTATTAAAAAAGACAAGGAAAACCCAATTGAAAAAAAAAAGCCAAACCAAAACCCCAAAAGCTAAGAAACCATGCAGGAAATGCGTAACCAGCCTTCTGTGTTTATGACAGATGATAACCTGGGCTTTAGAGCTTTAGGTCACTTACAGGATGCTGACTTGGGTGGGTGTTGTGTACCTGTGCCACTGACAACTTCTAAACTTTAGACAATGCTTTAGGATCATTTTCATTTAAACTAGAGAAATTTTTATGTGCTTCGTCATGTCAATTTTAGAAATTGTTGTCTTTACGAAGGGCTTTCTTTTTACTTTTCAACTTGCAGTTTTAATCATAAATTGGGTAAAATGGGCAGAGGGAACAGAATGCTCTTGTTTATAAAGGTAGAAATGCCAACTGCTTTCCTTTTCCCCCTCTTTTCCCATCCCTTATGTGTGGTGAAAGAAATACCAGCTTCTTAAACAGATGAGAAACCTTTCTAGCACATAGTATTGGCTTAAAGTGAGGCTCCATGGCCAGGTTTGATGGGGTAGGGGTATATTAGGTGAAATAATACAAAAGGCTGTGATGCATTTCTGAAAATGCTTTTGCATTTTTTTTTAAGTTTTAAGCAGTATTTCTGTTGCTGTCAATACATGAACAATGATTTTTGTAAGGGAAACCTGAACTGTGCTAGCCAGGGAATAGTTCTGCATGCGGTATATCCAGTTCTGACAAAAAGGGGTTATTCTTAGCATAAATCACATACCAAGAGTTAACTAAGATTAAAATTACAGTGAAGACAGGCTAATAAGGGTTTTACTCTGCTTAGGAATTTGACTTAAAGGCTGCATTGGAGCCTGAAGTTGAATCTGAGCTGCCAATTCGGTTGAAATGTGAAATGCCCCCTGCCCTGCCTGGAGTCAGCTAATGCAGGATCCTAACTGAATTATTCTTTTTTTATTCTCTTTTTCATTGGGCAGATTTATAAAGAATTATTCTGATGATTTTGTTTTCCCCTCTGAGTCATTCCAAAAGCTAATACAAAGCATCACTGCATAATGGGGGGGCGGGGGGTGGTGGTGTTGTTTGTGCTTCTGCTGTCTCTCTAGTGTCTCTTCAGGATTTCCAGCCCTGCAAATAATTGTTCAAGGCAAAGGTACATTAATATTATTTGATGTACAGGAAGTCTACAAATAGCTATGGTATTTTGCCATAATTACATTTGCAGTGATGCAGGTGTTTAGTCTTACCCATAGTCAGGAAACCCAATGCTTCAAATAGATAGATCCGTAAGAACATATGGATGAGGAGGTGGGGTGTAGGTTTGAAGGGAAGTACAGCAGCTGAGATTAAAGGTTGAAAAAGGGGATTTCAGGACATGTGTTGCTGATGGCACTGCTGCCATGGCTTGGCTTTGTAACAGCTTTGGTGTATGCTTCTCACCCCTGAACCTGTCATCAGCTCATGTGATGCAAAACCCCTTCTCTTGGTAGTGTGAATGGAGGAGCTACATGTTCACCCTTGAGCAGCTGGTTAGGTGACACCCCGCGTCTCCTCCAGACAGCGAGAGTGTTAAAACACTTCATTAATACTTGAGCGCTCTCAATGAGATGTCTGAAGGAAATGAAATACTGTCATTAAAGTAATGCTGTCAGAAATGCCTGAAACCAGCTATGTTGGTACACTGACTCATCCTACCCTTGCTCTAGGAGCATGGCTGGGTGCAGTGGGAGGGTATCCTGTTTTTTTTGCTCAACTTTATGACCTTGTATCACCAGCCCATGAGTTTACTTGGGAACAGACTGATGCAGGAGAGAGGACGATATGCAAACAGGAATGTTTGTGGCTGGTGCTCATAGCTGAAATGATCTTGGACTAGTTATTTTGAGAGAGGAAATCTTGGCTCATGTTCATTGAACTCAATGACCAAGAGCAGTCTGTAATGTGGGAGAAAAAGGGATGGCAAGAAAGGAAGGAGGTGCTGAGAGGTACCAAAGACGTGGAGCACCACTCATGTTCTCTCTTCCAAGTCCTCTGTTTTTCTTCCATCCAGGAATGGTATTTTCCAAGTGGGCTCTGAAGTTTGGAATAGAGTTGGTGTGTGTGTAAGGAACAAGTATGCAGAAAATTCATGTGCTGTATGCAAACTTAGCATGAAAGTTTATAACAGAAAGGTGCATGGTGATGTCTTCAGTTGAGCTTGACTCTGAAGCTTTAGGGATATAGCAAAATACCTGCCCATGGGGGCTGGTACAAAAACAAATACAGAATATTGTCCCAGTCTTGTTTAATATTGTTCTTGAGCTCTTCTCTCAACTTTGGATCTTCTTGAAGAATTAGCTTAAAAAGCAGTGCTTGAAATATTTAGACAGAAATGATGCTGCCTGTCTAGAAAGGAGTCATAGTACCACAGAACGGTTTGGGTTAGAAGGGACCTTAGAGCTCATCCATTTCCAACCCCCTGCCATGGGCAGGGACACCTTCCACTAGAGCAGTTTGCTCCAAGCCCTGTCTAACCTGGCCTTGGACACTGCCAGGGATGGAGCAGCCACAGCTTCTCTGGGCAACTCTTTCCAGCACCTCACCACCCTCATAGAGAAGAATTTCTTCCTGATATCCAAGTATTCCAAGTGTCTGGTTAATCCAGCAGAATTGTGAACCAGCGCATGGTACCGTGCCAGTGCGTGCTTACAACTGTAGTTGTGAATGACTTGCTCTGTGAGACAGAGCTTCAATGCTGCCTTTTTGTTAGAAATACAGCATCTTCTGTGCTATTGTTTAAAGACTTCTCTAAGAAGTCTGATTTAATAGTGGAGTTGAGTGAATAATTCAGAAACTTTTGACCAAGCACTGTTTAAATCCTCAAATGAGCTCACCGTAACCTTTTTATGTACCCCTCCTGCATGTGTCATACAAATATTAGAGTAATTGAGTTTTACTAGTGCAAATGTTTCTGTGAAACAAATTTTTAGAGCTTGATGTATGACTGTTTATGGAAAAGGGAATGTTAAAATCTCACACACCAGTGTCTATGCCAGAAACTTGTGCTTGCTTACTTAGGATAAGAGGAGGGGACGGGACCCTCGGCTTGCTTTGAGCAATCCTAACAAACTAAGCTCGTTTGGCAGATGGACTCGTACACGGTTTAAAAACTGCACACACATTTAAAAGCATTTCAGCTGTGTCTCTCTTCCAGGCCATTCTACAAACAGTAGCAGTACTTTAAAATACTTGCCTTTTTCAGATGAGTACTTTTTCTGAGTCTTTTTTCCTCTTCTCCCCCCTTTACATGAGATGAAGCAGCACATTCAAAATGCATCTGATTAACATCACTGATTGGCTTAACACAGGGATACTGACCAGTGAAAAGTCATCTTCCTTTGGCTTGATGTCCAGTTCAGGCTGGAGGACATCCTCACAGATGGGTAATTTGTGTGGATTTAGTGTGACTACTCGTATGTATTAATACTTTCAGACTTGCTGGTGAAAGCCCATTCATGGTAAGTCATTTCTTAGTACTGATGGTCTTTACAGGGCCTTTATTTGCCTTTTAAGCAGGGTGTCTAGAGAGCTTGCATTCAGTCATCTGCTTCTGAAGAGAAATGGAAGACCTAAGAATCAAAAGCCAGCTCAAGAGGCAGGGTTGAGAATTAGGTAAGCAGCTGGGTGATGCAGTATTCTCAGTGGAGATTTGTTGCTTAATGGGTTACAAGAATTATTAGAGGCTGCTTATTCTGTTTGCACACAAACCTCCTCCTGTGCATGCTGTGGCAGCTCTCTAACCTTTCTGGCACCACCAAGTGTGTGCCGTAGCTTCTCTTGGAGGATGAGATGAAACCCCTATACTCTTTCATTGTGTCATGAGTTTGCAAAGTCTGAATTGCATCTGTGGGGTTTGCTGTCTGTTCAGAGCAAGCAGGCTGTGTCTTGGCATCCCATTACAACATTCCCTCCCTGGCATTTGAAGGCCAGGTTGGACGGAGTCTTGGGTGACATGGTTTAGTGTGTGGTGTCCCTGCCCATGGCAGGGGGGTTGGAACTAGATGATCGTAAGGTCCTTTGCAACACTGTTCTGTGATTCCCACTTAAAACACCCTTTGCACTTCGATAAACTGTGTCCTTATTCATAGTGCTAAGCTGGAAATCAGCATGTACAATTCTTTTGTGCCTTGTATATTTATCACAGCACGTTGGCTCTTCAGATGTTGTGTTGCAAAGCTTCTGTCAAATCAGGTGAGCAGTATTAGCTGTATTTACTGTGTGGGCACTCTGAGACTTGGCAGCTTCTGAAGTACCCACTAAATCTGAGTGTTTGAGTAAGCTGCTGTAGTTTACGATTGCAGTTGGTGATTGCAACAGGCAAGATCTCCGCTGAAGCACAAAAAGTAGACAGCTGGGCTTTCCCTCAAGTGATGTGTCTGAAGGGATGCAGGCTGGTGGCAGAATAGAAAGTGGCTGTTGTCTCCTGGTTCTCTAATTCTGTGCTTCATCACTAAGAAGAAATTACACTACTGCTGAACAGACTGTACAGCTTGTGCTGAAGATTCGTATAGTCAATAATAACAAAGGAGAAACTGGGTCAAAATAAGCTCTGGATTTTGTTGTAGCTCTTTGCTCTTTGGTTGTATACTGCAAAGTATTCAACCAAAATTGGTTGTATACTTTGGTGGTATTCTGCAAAACAAGAGAAAAACCTGTCAGCCTTTGGCAGCCTTGTGCTTATTCACTTAAGTATTTTTGATACTTCACCATCCACGTGACAACCTGTGTACCATCTCTCTTGGGTCTTTATGCCATTCTAGGCTTGGCTGTTGCCTCTTTCCCTGTCTGATTCGAGCTGGTGCCTGTCCAAAAATGCATCTTTGAAGTCTTACTGTCCCCTCTAGCATTGTCAGAGGGGATGACAATTAACAAGTTTGTGTATTTGGACTGGATGGGGTCATGATGATGTATAGTTAAGTAGTTTTCTTTCTTTTAAAGCTTAATACTGCTTTCTGCTGTGGGTGTTTTCAATTCTTATTTTACTAGTTTGGAGAATAGGCTGGGAGAGAGGAAGCAAGAGGCAGGGTTTACACTTGAAACCATCATTGGTAGCCCTAATTTTTGGTAAAGCTTTGCTGCTTTAGCTCAACCTTTCTAAACTTGAGAAATGTGTATTTGTTTGTATTTCCATCTAGTTACATTGGAAAACTATTGTAACTATACCAGATTGTTTGAACATTAATAGGGGGAATGTTTTTCAGTCTCTCTATAGTTTCCAGGCAGCTTTTAATTTGCCAGGCTATATACTGGGCTCTCCATGGTGGGGTTTTGCTTGGTTAGCTCTAAGAATCTGCAAAGCAACTGTTCAAAATTGCTGACACATGTTAAGTAATGTGGAAATCACCATCCTTCTCTATTGAAGTCTGAGTGCTCATGTTGGCAATAAGAACAGGATCTGACCCTGAAAGTTATGTGAATTGTCTTAATCTGGAGGGCATTTCTAGGCAGTGTCTTCCTTCTGACTGTGGCTAGTTTATCCTTTTGGTCTTGGGTATTGTTCTAAAATAAATAATTTGCTTGGTCTCTTAAATATCCCATCCCATTCTGCCTCATTCATGCATTTTTGAGCTATCCAACCACATGTGTGTATTTGATGCCAATTTAGGAGTAAAATCTCAATTCTGTAGTTGAATATCAGGAGAGGTAATGCCCAGTTTTAATAATAATGCTGTTGGTGTAGTTCTTATTAATAAGAAATCCATCATCTTTCACCTTCTTCCTTCAACTGTCCACTTTTCAGCTTTGGAGCAGCTGTAATCAGCCTGTATGACTTCCCTTCCTCCTCTCATGAATAAATCCAGCTACCTTATCTTCTCTATCAGAAAGTCTTCCCTGGTTTTAACAGCCTCTCGAGGAGCATATAAAAGGGGCTTTCACTGCCTAACAGGAAGCAAAATGAATAGAGGAACTTTTGATAATGGCCTGTCTGTCTGAGCGGAGGATCAGCACGACTAAATTGCACCAGATTAGTGAATGATAGTGCTTCAGCCGGGGCCAGAATTGTAAGTTTTTAATCTTGGAACAAGCAATGACTTCTTCCTCTTAAACAGTGGTCAACTCCCTCTTTGATTTGGATGCTTGCAGTCATCCATATTCATTCAGATAGTTTGGGTGGGTTTTTTTTCCCCAGTCTGCATTCATGCATGTTATCAAGCCCTGAGTGCTTTTATTTGGTAGCAGTGATTTTTTGGTAAGATCTATTGTGGCCATATGCTTCTTCTGCCAGTAACTTGCACTGAGCTTTGGATTTTTATGCCTAGAATGAAGTCTTGTGTGTCCCAACTTTCCTAATTTCAGTCCATGTTGTGCTGCCTTGCAGTCTTTTGCAATTAGCTCTTGGGTGATCTGAATATTGTTTTCATAAGCAACGCTTTTGTTTCCTGCCACCTTCAGTCTTACTGGGGTGGGTGATGACTTCTCTCTTCCCACCCCACAGCTTGGTCCAAATTTACTGATAATCCAGCTTGGTGGGAGGGACAGATGACTGAAAATCTAAATGGGGCAGTTTAGCTAATTGCCTTAGGCTTGGCTTGTCTGCTGGAAAAGGCTGGTTTTATTGCAGTCCAATGTGATTGACATTGGAGGGATTGCACTGGCATAATACAGGCAACAGTGGCAGAAAAGCTGCCCTATTGTTTCTGATGTATTTGTTGCCTGAGGAGCACCTTTTTGTTACAAATAACTGTCTGCAATGCAACTGATGGAGCAAATGTACTTCTTTTTCCTTTAAATCACTAACTCTTTGTGTTCCCAGGAAAACAGAGTGAGAGTGTTATCCTACTTACTAAAATTTGCCTTTCTCTGTGTGTTTTCAGGCCTTTTTTCTTGGATTTTGGTACTGGAAAACTCTCTAATGACAACTTTGCTTAGGTAAGTGAAGCAAGATATTTTTGGTGGGTTTTTTTAGAATCACTTCCCCTGTTTTAACTACTTCTGCATGTTGTGTTGTAACTGAGCTGCCAGCTGTACTGCCTGTGCTGTGGTTCAAGCTAGAAAGACATAGTAAACAAAAGTAGGGGTAATGCCTGTAGTGTGACATAAGGACCTCATTTATTAATTTAATCAAATGAAGTGGATGTGGTGCATGGTAATGAAATACAACTTTCATCTGCATATAAATGAATAATCTCAGCAATTTATAACATTATTTTCAAGAGATCATTTGCGTTTTAATTATTTTTTCTGGAGAGTAAACTTGTTGATACCACTTAGTGTTAGTTCGCTAGGAAAATAAAGCCTTCCAGGTCTATACATACAGTTGCTTTTCCTCCACCCCATTATCTTCCCTCTTTCCCTTAACAATTCTAGGCAGGAGTTTTTGATGTAGAGGGCAAATCATAAGAAGCTTGAGAGTTACAACTCTCAAATCTATAAATATTTTTTTTAGCTTAAAAGATAGGAGAACCTGAACAAACTTAGTGCCTCCTTCCATCTTCTGAACCCCATCTATATCTCCAGAATGCTAAATTTAAGCTAATCAGTGATAAACAGGATGTGAGTGTTGATTGCAAGCACACGTGCTTGCATACTTCTAAATGCCTTTGCAAACTCTATTCCTGCGCTGCTTATGTAGCAAAGGGGCGTTCTCATGAGCTGAAGTTCAGCCCAGTGGTGGCTTGAGTTGATGGATGGAAGACCGAACTGTGCTGCTCTATTTTCTTTGTGATGGAAAGAAGATTTGATTGACCTCTGATGCAAGGCGACAAGTTCATGGCCAGATATGCAGCTAATATGATATATTATTTGGAGTTGCTTGTAATCCTGGATGAGGCCAAACGGCAACTGTAGCATTCACGTGGGAGTATAGTATCCTACCATGTATGCTGACAAAGATGAAAGTGCTGCTGTTCTTTGTAAACTGTCTCTGAAAGGATTTTCTTTTCTCAATTTGTGTTTTCTGCTGCTGGGTCCATAGTGGTACCCACCCGCTCTCCCTTTTGATCTCCTTCCAGTGGATGGTTGGCATGGAAGCTTCTGGCCTCTGTCCCTTGATGATGGACTTCTGTTAAATGAAATTGGCCCAGTCTTAAATTAGAGGTTCTTTCCAATTTGTTTCTCCCTGGTGTTTGCCTCTCTTCAGGGAGGACTTTAGGATAGTGAGTGAACAGGTCTTTAGCTGTAAAACCTCATTTTGGCATAACAGAAAACTCCAGAGAGGCTCTTGGGTTCCGTTTAATTATCCTTTCAGGTAGCTGGTCTGAGTTTATCTGTCTGCCATTCCTTTGCCAAGGTACTGAACTCGGATATCTTGTGTAGTGTGGCTTTTGGCTTTTCCAGAAACAGACATGAACTGGCTGGTGGCCTCCAAGCTGTGGGTGCTGCACCTAAGGTGGACCTCCTAGACCTGATAGATGGTCTGGTGGTTTCCTGAAGTGTGATCAGGTGTGGACTGTAGTACAGAGCTGAAGCAGGATGTACAGATACCCTTTGTATTTTGCTAATTCAGAGAAAAAACCTTTGCAGAGCTCTCTGTGGTACATGTCCAGCGTGTTGCTCCTGAGGCATGCTTGCTTGTTCCAGGTCACAGTGTACTTGCAGTTCCTTTGTGTGGCTTAAGGAGTGACTAATCAGCAGCCTGAGGCTGTATTTATTGATGTTGCTGCCTGTCCAGAGAGCAGAAAGGACTCTGCAACCAAAGCAGTGTTTAGGCAGCAGGTTTAAATCCTTTTTAACTTTGTCTATTAGACACATCTATGAATATATGCAGAGCTGGCTAATAAATAACCCAGGGAATGGTGGTTAAGAGGAAAGGGCATAATTAATTTTGTCGTATTCTCTGCTTTAAAGTTGGATCCAGAGCAGTAGTGCGTTATGCTGGAAAGGTAAACACTGCCATTATTCAACAATGAACCGTGTATGAGGCTAACTCTGCTTTCCTCTGTTTGATTTAGTAATTTTTGTGGTTTGAATGTCTTAGATGGTCTTTATTTGGTACAGTAGAAGCCTGATGAACCCCTACACTTTCCAAAGGGTCATTAATGCCTTTATTTGAGCTGAGTTTTGTACTGATGCTGCTTTGCTGACGCAGAACGTGTGCTGTTCCAGAAGGCTCTTACTGTGTTTGCTGTGTTTGAGGTGCTTGGCTGCAGTTCCTGTGGTATAGTTTGGTATAGTTTCTGTTGCATCAGGTGATCCGTTTTCAACTCCCCACATTGCAGTGTGGACCCAGGTCAGACGCATGTGCCACGTAAAAATAATGCCTTTTTGTGGAGATGCAGTTAAAAAGCCAATATGTCTTTTTTTTAACTTGCATCTGTTTCTTTCTTCTCCTGTACCTGGGTGCAGAGAAAAGGTCTGACTGGCAAATGCAGCTTTACATGGTCCTTCAAACTTGACATTTTTCCCATTTTTATTAGTGGGGAGAGGGATGGGGGGGAATCCTTGATTTGCGTCTTACAACATTTAAAGCTGGTGTGGGAATGATGATATCTTTGCTAGAAGGTATACCTGTCACGGTAAAAAGTTACCTAAAACAAGGTAGTTAACTTCTTGGCTTCTGGCGAATACTGATAATGGAAACAAATGCTAAAGAGATTGCAGTTTGAAGCTCCCCCGTTATTACTCATAACAGAGCCTCACCCCATTCCTTCACACTTCTCATCTTAGCAAATTTCTTGGTGTGTAGTTAAACAAACACATAAAAAGCAGCAAAGACTTTATGTACCTATTCCTGTCTTGACTTTGCTCCAGACAACCAGCCTGAATACCAGAAGATCACTTGAGTTTGCATAAATGAAGATGTCTGTATCCTAGTTGTTGTGCAACCCCTCTACGCCTCTTCCTGTGGAGTTTTCTTACAACTTCTGCAGCTCTGGCTCTTCCAGCTGAAGTCTTGGGCAAAGCACACACATGGAGATACCCATGGAATAACTGATGCAGCTCAGCAGCCTCCTTCTAAAATAAGTGGTGGAAGGATGCCTGTTTCTCTTAGTAATATTTTGTTTGGAAGACGAGCATCTCCTCAGCATGTCCTTGGCTCTCTGTATCTCCCTAGCAAACTATAGCACTGAATACTCGTTCTCTTCCATTGCTCCCAGCTCAGTTGAAAAGTCCCTGGTTAAGAACAATGTGGTCAGCTACTTCTGTGCTCCTTCAGGGTCTGCTGCTTCTCATTGCAGAAAGCTTGCAAAATTCCCAGGAATTTGGAAAGGGAATCCTTCCTTGGCATGGATTCAAAAGAAGTTGCATGTTGTCAACTAGCATAAGTTCTTTCTTCTCAGTATAAAATAGTATTTATATTTAGGGGGAGGGGACCCAATAGAAAAACATTAGCCCTTGGTGGGTGGCAGGAAGGACATTGACTGGAGGGGCTATTGTTATGTGGTTAATGTGCTGTTTATTTTGCAGCCAGTCATCTTTCCATTTTGCTGAGCCAGATGGAGGGATTCCCAGTTCCATAAGCATAACCCTAGGAGAGATTAGTTGGTTTTAGGTTTCGCCACTTGGATGATGAGGTTAGCCTGAGACAGTGATGCATCCCTGTGTATGGTAATGGTCTTGGCCCAGATCTTTTTCTAGTGATGTAAAGCTTGAGAAAGGACTAACAGGTCAACTTCAGCTTCTTAAGGAATGCAGTATATGTTCTTTCTGTGGCATGTGTGGACTGCTGCCTTTTTTTATTCCAAAAAGGGTAAAAATGCAGTTACAGGCTCATGTGGTTTTTTAAATGCTCTAATTAGAGTTACAATTAGCTCTAAAGTAGAGCCTACTTTATACCTACATGAATATTTATATCGGTGATGCTGAAGCACTAATGATAAAGAATCCTAATGTATTTTTTTTCAAAGCTACAAAGCAAAGAATGTTTTCCCCAGTCTCTGCCTCATAGCGCCCTTCCTCCACTTTACCTATCTCCCTACTACCCAGCTAAGCAATGTCCTCAATCTGCAGACACAAGGACTTATTTTTGCATCGGTAGTAGTCTTAAGTAATTACTCTGCAGCTCTATAACTTGCTACACAAGTGAGCTCTTCTGCTCGTGTCAGTTAAAGGTCTGACATTTTTGATGGTGTTTAGAAAACTGAAGCTCTGAAACAAGCTAAAATGAACAGAAGCTTGTTTCCTTTTTGCTCACATGGGCACTTATTCACTTCCCCATCTGCTTTGACTTTGAAGATTGCTGAGGTTCTTCCTCTGTCTGACCCACTTGGCATAAGCTAGGGATTATCTTTTTTCAACAGCCAAGTTTATAGGGCTTCAGCTTATTCATAAATAATCTTTGGAGTTTTGAGTGCTGCCTTTCTCCTGCTTTCCCCTTCAAAATCGACTTGTCATTTGTGTGCAAATTGAGGAAGTGTTTTTTCAGTCCTTAGATGGGGGGAGATTTGGTGCAATAGCTAGGCAAGAGGGCATATAAATGTGCTGAGGACATTTCTATCCATGTCTGTGATTTTAAGTATCTTGTGCAATTTCTGTTTGTGGTCCTAGCACAAAAGAACATCAACCGCAGAGGAGAGCTTTGCTTTGTTAGCCCTTGTACGAGCACAGTTCCAGAGTGCAAAACCAGTATAGGACAAACTACAGGATCCGGATACACAGAAACATCTTTATAGGAACATTGATGGGCATGTGACAGACTCCAGTTTTGGCTTACTTGGAAGATCTGCAGTCCAGTTTCTCCTGACTTGAATATTCAGGCCTTGTGATCTGCATGTGGTCCTTCTGGCCTCTTGGTAGCAAGAGATCTTTGTGGAAAGATAAGCTGTAATTTTGGCCTGCTTTGAAAGTGTGTGACTCTTCAGTATTTCCTATTAGACATACTAGGAGTATAAACAAACTGTTTTGCTTAGTGTAAGCTCTTTATCCCAGTAGAATTGGAGACATCTTACAAAGCAGTGACTACAAACATAAAACTAATATTTGTCATTATTTAAATAAACATAAATCAGATATGAATAACATAGAAGTTCCCAGCTGAGGGACCTAGAAGACAGATGTACTTGGATGTAGGTTGTGTACTTTTTGTCCATTTCCCTATAAAATTTATGGTATTGCACATCTAACTTAACTCCTTTTTAAATCTGTGTCAATGGTAGAATGGATTTATATTGCAGTGGAGACAGGTTTTTGTTTTCAAGTTACAGGATGCACATAAGAGGCGTATAAGGTGAGTAGATGTTAAGGATGGCAAGTATTTTGTGTAGGTCTTCTGGTGCGGCATCTTTGTCCACCCTAGGTAGCTTGATGGAGGACTCCAAAGCCTTTGCACTGGAAAGTACTGGGTAGCATGTTGTGAAAAGTCTTGTAGAGTGTTGGAGTAGATGAGTAATTCTAAAAACATAAGGGTAGAGAGAAGTTTCCATGCCAGGCTGTTGAATTTCACTGCTATGTTAATGAGAAAGGAAGAAGCACCTTAGGCTTTTATGAAGTTTTCCAGCTCTGTTGAAGCTTTCTCGCATTAGATGCAACAACAAAACAATCAGGCACTTGTCTGGGTGCCAGCAGCCTTCTACTTCCAAACTAATTCTGTTTTTATGAGTTGGTGTTTAGTTCTTGAACAATAAAGTTTGGAAACTGGAAAAAGCAGATCAATATGGGGAGGGATGGGGAAGAGAATAGCGTTCTGGGTGGTGAAGTGACTTCTGCCTCTCCAATTTGGTTTACCAAGTGGCTATTTATTTTTTATATCTAAAGAGTAAAATTTTGCCTTTGAGGAACTTCTTTTTAAGGAGTGGAGGAGCTCGTAGTGCTTTTAAGGCTTGAGTTCAGCTCATAATCCAAGAGCGAATTCAGTGTCTTCATAGGCTGAGGGTGGATGAGCTTTTAGTTCATCAGGCTTTGAAAGAAGATTATGAATTTGCAGATGTGTGAGGGACTGGGGAGCAGGAAAGCCCTTGCATCTAAGCGGTGTTAAAATGTGAAACTCATGGGTATGGCTCTGATCAACATCCATTTCAACGTTCCCATAAAAAGCTTATGACTTGGCAGGGTTTCAGGGACTGGAAAAAAAATAATACCCTCTATACAACATGTTTTATTAATGTTGAAGGAGTAGTGTTGCTGTATTTCAGTGTCTGCCACTGCACAGAGTAAGTTCAGTTTGGCTCTTGTAGCCTTTGGCTTTTCCCCCCGAATAAAATAAGGTGTGACTTCACATCTGCTTTTTTCCTAGTGGTCTTGTATTAATCAGGAGTATACATAGTCCCAAGTTGTGGCTGGGTTTCCTCCTTTTACTTCTTTAATTCTCCTATGTCACAAAGTAAATTCACGATTCGTGACCCTCAGCTGGTGCTGTAAAGTGCGTTCACTTAAACCGTGATGTTAAGCATCATATCCCACTTTCCTGCTGAGATAACTCTTTGCCTCCTTTTAAGCTCTGTGTAAAGGTGAATTTGAAATTAGACAGCTGAGAAAGTAGTCTTAAAACTTGGCAAATGTGGTTGACCCAATAAAAGCAATGTAAAAAATACATATTTTTAAGGGAAATCTGTGTTGGAAGACTTTAAGATGAAATTGTTGCAGATAATTTGTATATCTAAAATGCCAGGGAAGGCGGAGAAGACAATTGAAGCACAAAATCCCAATTTATAATCACGTACCGATGTTGCTTTGGTAAAATCACCTCTGCATTGGCCTTGGCTGGTGATCAAGGAATGGCTTAGGGAGACAGCTGGAGTGGGATCACTTGCGGTGTGTGAGGCATCAGGTCACGCTCTGAAACAGGAGTGTGAATTCAAACACTGAACCCTGGCCTCTTTTAGCAAATGCTCTACAGTCTGGCTGTAGGATGCAGTCTGGGTTCTTTGAGATGGCAGAAGTGTGGGTATGTGACTTCTTAAATGTAGTTTTTGTTCCCTGAGTTATTGTGCTGGCTTTGGATGGGGTAGAGTTAGATCTCTCTGTAGTAGCTAGTATGAGGCTGTGTTTTGGATTCGTACTGAAAACCATGTTGAGAACACGGGATGTTTTAGTTACTGCTGAGCAGTGCTTCACAGAGTCTAGGTCTGTTTTGCTCCTCACCCTACCAGTGAGTAGACTGGAGGTACACAGAGAGTTGAGAGGGAGGACATCTCTGACAGCTAATCCCAACTGACCCAAGGGATATCTCATCCTATATGATGTCATACATATAAAGCTGTGTGAAGAAGAAGGAGGAAATGTTTGGAGTGATGCTGTTTGTCTTCCCAAGTAACCATTACATGTGTGGAGCCCTGCTTTCCTGGAGATTGCCCTGCCAATGGGAAGTGGTGAATGAATTCCTCATTTGGCTTTGCTTGTGCACGTCCTTTTTGCTTTCCCTGTTAAAGCTGTCTTCATCTCAACCTAGAAGTTTTCTCACTTTTACCCTTCCAATCCCACTGCGGGGGGGGTGAGCAAGCGGCTTTGTGGTGTTTAGGTGCCGGATGGGGTTAAACCATAACAGTTATCATACTGTTAAGTATTGAGATAGCTCTGTCTCCATCTTATGCTTCTGATTTGTGGGTGCTATTGCTTGATTAATATTCATGAAGCTTTTGGAGCATTTTCAAGTACTGTAGGATTATAATACACTGTAGCATTTGTGTTCTGTCGTAAATGCAGAGACTTCCAGCTCTGGCAGCACATGTGCTTGACTGAGTCTTGCAGGCTTTCTATGATCTGGTTCTCTTCTTGTTTGCATACTCCTATTTGACCCAAGCCATCAGTTCTTTGCTTGTATTCCTTCCTGACACAGGTTTGTCAGTCTGTGCCTCTGATCAAGCAGTTCTGTTCCCTCCTCTTCCACAAGTGTTCAAGGCCAGGTTGGATGGGGCTTTGAGCAACCTGGTCTAGTGGAGGTTGGACTAGGTTATCTTTAAAGGTTCCTTCCAACACAAACCCTTCTGAGTCTGATTTCTTCCACAGAAGTCCCTTCAAAGCTAATAGGGGCTCTTACCTCCCCTTGCTGTGTTTCAGGGGAGCCTGTGGAAATTTTGACCCTCTTCCCCCATTGCTGTGAGATCGAGCATTTGTTCCTGGCAGGGAACAAAGCATTTCTTCCTCTAGTTCCTCCCTTGTCTATCCTGCAGGCCCTGCACAGAGGTCTGGGAGGTGCCCTTTAGGGAATCCATTTGGACTTTTCATTTGCTTCCCTAGGGAGGAGTCGGATGAGCCGTGGCTGCTTTTATCCTCTTGGGCATACTGATCCTTGAAGGTAGAGATTTGTTTAAGGGCAGCAGCCAGACCTGGTCTGAGGTTGAGGATGGATGTGCCAGTGAATGAAGGCTGCAAGCCAGAAGTGTTTTGGTGCTCCCTGTGGCAGGGATGGAGTGAGAAGGTTCGTTTTCAGGAGAGATTGTGGGAAAGTTCATCTGGAGCTGATGCAGCTATTGTGGCTGGATGTGGTACTCCTTCAAAGGAAGCTATCCTATAATGGGCAGTGCTGCCTTTGAGGCATTCGCACTGCCTCTCTCTGACCTAGAAATGTTTTGAAACTTGTTTGGTATTCACCAGTTCTAGACAGCTGAAAACCACCCATGTGAGCATGATTTGATTAGCTAGTGGAAGAAATTCCCACTTCCCAGATCGGAGTTGGCTGGGCTTTTAAAGAGGCTTAATACATTATCTGCAGATGGGAACTGAAGTTTAACACTGGGCTGTCTAGCAGGAGTTGCAGAAATACCAACTGCTTCACCAACAGCTGAAATCCTTCAGTTTTCAACCAAAGTGAAGCTCCCTGGGACTTGCTGGTGTGTTACCTGTGGTGCTGGCAGCAGCGCTTATGGCCAGCATCCTCTGAAGAAGGAAAAGCTCTTGTAACTTGGTCTGCCTCCCCTTGCTGAGCCAAGGCTTTAATTCAAGCGTGCATAAAGCAAGGAATTTGATCAGGCTCCTAATGTCGGTCACGTCGTGAGTGAAGTGAAAAGGAGTAGAGCTGAGTTACAGAACACAAGGTTTTTATTGTAAAATATGAAGTGTTTGGCAGGCCCCTGAAAATGCGCGTTAATAGTCCCAGTCAAGTTGCCGTGTAATCTGGGTCTTGCTGTTACCCTTGTGTGATGAGCTTGCTGCATGGATGACACAGACAAGTTTGGTTTGTCCCGTCAGCAGGTTCCCTCAGCATCTCTTGGTCTCGGGTATTTAGGGCTTGAGATAAGGTATGTGTTGAGTTGCACTTAACCCTAAATTAGGTCTATACTCAGTCTAGCAAAGGAGGAAAAATTCTGTTATGCTGGAACCCTTCCTGGGGTGTTATGTGGGTTTTCTTAAAATAGAAATGAGGGGAAGTGAAAGGAGAATAGATGTTTAAGTGGTTTCAGTTACTATAATGGTTGCCTCCTGCAGCATTAACTTTGTATTTCACATCTTTTCTCAGGGGCGGGAGAGGAAGGAAAGGAAGGGGGAAATTAGTTGTACAATTTTAGTTAGGTCAGCACTTGTTAAACTGGTGTGTGTTATGAAGCTGAGGGGTGGTTTTGGGGTTGTTTAGTGCTTAGCTCTATGTAACCTTTGCTGTTTATGCCTGTTGGAGAAGTTAATCTCTCCAAAAGGCTCTGAGCTGCTTGCCTTGGTGTAGTTGCCTCAGCTACAGGAGCGTAAACCAGTAATGCTGGGGGAAGTGGAGGGATAACCATTTGCTGTTCTTTATTTGCATGTGGAATTACAAGAACCTGGGATATGTTTAGTGACTTGGAACAATTTTATTTGAAGGCTGGCTGGGTCATGACCTCTGCACATTTGCATACTGAATGAAGTATTCAAGCCATTGCAGTGTAATAAGGAAATCTGTTAAGGTTGCATTCCCTTTATATCAGCTGACCTTGGTCTGACTAACCAAGCAATTTTGCTTAATCTGTTTTTTTAATTAAACATCATGTACTTAATGGAATAACTTCCTGGCATTTAGTCAAAGCAGCTATGAAGCTTGGCCATTTCTTTATGTACTGTGCCTATTGGTATTTTAAATGCATGAAAGGAAAGGAAAAAGGGATTAATATTAAAAACATCTAGAGATTGCTTGTTGCTATTCCTGTGATCTTATTGCATCTGTAGTTTCTCCTAAGCTACATTGATATTACACTATAGGATAGTTGAAATGCCACTCACTTGATGGCTCTAGAGTGACATTTATCCATGTGGCCTCCTCAGACAAAGCCGACTTAAGCTGTAACCTCTCCCTTCCCGATGCAGTCACGGGTGTGTTTGGCCTTCCATCCAGCTGATGTATTTATAGAGCTGAATTGGACTTTTGTGGAGGGGAAGGAGGAGTTTGGCCATTGCAGGATCTCCCTTGTGGAAGCACTGCTATGCTCTGCAGCTTCTGTTATTTGGTATCTCTCCCAGCTTCTTCCCAAGCCCTAGGGAATGGGTTGGGCAAGGTGTTTGGCATCTTGAGTCTGGAGAGTGTGCTGGGAGGTTGTTGATGTCATTAAATGACTTCTATGTGTTAATGTGCAGTGTTGGGACTATTTGAGCGCCTTTAAAAACCAGGTCCTGTAGAGAGGATGAGGAAGATGTCCAAATGTGACCTTGAATGTTGTCTCTTTTTATGTGATAATTGATGCCAGGTTGAGCAGCCTTGCAGACAAACAGAGTGTAGGTTTTTTAGGCACAAATAGTGATGCAGAATGACGTGTGCTGACATTTAAGGATAATACTGAAGAAGTTAATATTCTTTTCTGACTGCTGGTAGCCTCTGTGCTTAGCTTCTATGCTGCCATGACCTAAGATGTGTGGTCTGTGTTACTAAAAACATACAGCAAATAAACTTGTCCAGGCAAGAACATGGCCTTGATGCACAATTGCTAGCTAGAGCCCTAGGCCTGAAAGCAATATTAGTGTTGGAGATGGTGGTAAGGAGTAATCTTCCAGGTCTCTCTTTATATTTAGTCCTTTTAAGGTTTTAGCTATGTTCTTGAACTGTAATTTTTTTAATTGCAAGGGACATAAATCTTGTTGTTACATTACAAGGGAATGCAAAACTCTACCTTCTTTCAATTCAGAGTACATTCCTTGTATTAAAGAAGAAAAAAGTGCCTGATAGTGATGCTGAAAAGCATGCACCTTTTGAAGCTGTGTAGAGGATGAATATTCAATGTGTGAGCCAGAAGCAAGCTACAGCAGGGATTATGTGGGAGCTTTGTGTGGGAGGAATTTAACTCGCCCGTGGTTTACATAATATAAAGACCCCTCTTTCCTTGACTTACAGGAGTACCCCCACTGAAGCCAGAGCTGCTATTCACATGAAGAAGGATTTGCAGATTACAGTCTTAATTTAGATGTATTTATTTGTGTAAGACTGGCTCAGTAATACAGATAATGCACAATTTATTATGTCTGTTAAACTTTGAGATTTCCATCCTGTTTAGGAAGAATTCACTGGACTTTATCACTCTGAAAAATGAGCCTGTCATTTCCTGAAGAGTAATAAAGAGCATTGGCAAAGATTGTGATGTCTTTCAAGACTCAACAGTGTTTCTGCGTAGTGTTTGTGAGCTGCCTATCACAGAGTGCCCAAAAGGCCAGTTATAGCTACCTTGATGTTATAATACCTAACTGACCAAAGCGCGGCTGGTTGAGCATTGGCAGCGGTTCTTGACTTTGTCCATGACTTTTTAGTGCACAACAGTAACAAAGCCCCATTATACAAACATGGGAGGGTGGTGGAATCAGAAGGAACTTGTTGGGAATTGCCTTTTTTATGGAGGAATTGGGAGAATCTGCTCCCACAGAGTTCTTCTGTCAGATCTGTCAGACCCAAGGATCCAACATCAGCCTTCATACCTTTTCCTCACAGTACTTTTGGGAGGGTGGTAAGTTGGCAGCGGGGAATCTCTTCATGTGATGCAAAAGTGAGTGGCTGTCACTGGAGCTTGAACAGAGCTGGGTCCTCAAACTGAACAAAACTTACAAGATGGCAACTTAACCCTATGCTTTTTTGAGGTATGCTTCTTAAGCTGCTGTGATTGTCTTGGGATATCTCTATTTCTTTACTGTGATTGCACATATTCCTTGAATTCTCTGAACATGCTGAACACCTTTCTTAATCCCACTACATGTGACTGTTTGGACATCAACCTGGGTGCTCATCCTTTCCATCTAAGCTCTGATGCATCTGGTGACGTTTGTCTGAGAGTTTCCTCTTGTTCACCTTCCCCTCCTCACCCTGTGAAGACACAGGGTTATATTAGGCATTCTTTCCTCCTGCAGCTCCAGTTCAGTAAAGGTTGGAAAAATCTCCATCAAAAGTCAGTAACAATTTTTTGGCTGCCTTAGGGTACTTTCCAGTCCTTGTCTCTGCCTCTCACTGCCTTGTAATAGCAACAGTTCCCCAGAACACAGTGTACCTGGGAGGTAGAGCGTGTGCTGCTGTGGTAGTTAATAGCCATGGATGCTGATGTGGAGTAAGTTTGTGTGGCCAGCAACTGTGATCAAAGCCAGTTTTTAACAGGTTTGGAGCTGGGCTGCTGGTGGGACCCTTTCAAATGAGAAGAAACAGAAGCTGCTGGCTTCCCAGATTTATATTTTAGGGAATAAGGGACATAAAGCTCTATTCTGCCCAGTGGGTTAGATATTAAAGCAGCAGCTGGACAGAGTAGGACAAGCACTCTTTTGGTAAGTGCACAAATAACATTCTGCAGTGCTGCATTTAGTGTCCATTCTTCTCATGCTCCATCCACCCAGAACCAGACTTCTGAGGATGGAAACTCAGGTGGACTCATGCTGTTTATACTCACTGAAGGGTAATTCTTGGTGCCTTGGTTTTCCCCTTCCTCAGCTCTTCTCCAGCTTGCTTCTGCTGAGCTGGCTTAGTGCTGGGCTGCTGCTTACAGGCAAACAACATGATGTAGTGTGGGAACAGCTTCTTGCTGACAGTGTCCCTGAGCTGGTGATAAGGAGCCCCTAAACATTCTTCTACAGACCAGAGTCCGGATTACTCTCACACTCCCTTCTGTCTCGTGTTTATCATACCTGCTCCAAGCAATGTAGGAAGGGAATGTATTAGGATTGCTTTAATTTTTAAAAATAAAAGGTTGCAACATTTGATCAGTGGTGACAGATAACCGTAACAAAGGTGGTAAAAGGACATATATTTTAATTGAAGAAATTTGGCACATCTTAGACAAACTGTTGCATTCTAAACTTCATTTGCAGTGCAACAGGCAGATGAGGGATGTGTAAGACAGCATTGCAGGAGCACTCAGCTTTCTGAATCTGGGGTAAGGGTATCCTGGACTTACAGTGAGAAGTTCTACAGCAAGAACCAAAGCCACCAAAATAACAAAACCCACATCACACTGAGTCTTCTAGGAAAGCATAGCTCAGAGCCATGTCTTGGCACATACTGTGTTGTATGGCTCAGATGCTCTGTGGTCAGCAGTAGGCTTTCCATTCTGTGGCAAGTAGCCTTGAGCAGGTGGAGCCCAAGTTACCTGACACAAGGGAGTTTTCGCTTCTCATAACTTCACAGTGACTTCTGTTTTAATCGCTTATGTGCATCAGGACCATCCAGTAAAGACACACATGCTTATAATAAAAAGAAGACTGAATCTGCATTCTTCTCTGTTGCTTTTATGTGGGCCTTTGGTTTCATGACTCACAGGCTCTTGTAGATGCTTCTGAGCCAAAATGCAACTGCATTTTTGTGTGTCACATGCTGCCTTGCCAGGTCCAGTAATAGCAACAATTGGACAAGAGAGGAGAGAATATTACAACCTGCTTTGCTGCAAGTGTGTGTGGAATCATACTCATGGGAAGTTAAAGAAGACTTTCATAGTGTATAACATTTTTATAAGCTTCCTCCATCTCCTCATCCCCATGCTTGTTAACACTCTGGATGCGTGTGGAAGTATTACAACTAATAAAGGATGTCTCTATGGTTTCGTGGTGGAAGACCTATCACCAGTGACTGAATTGAGATGTTCTTGGAAGTGTATGGTCTAACAGTAGGGAAGAGGCTTAGAATTTACAGCTGTAAAGCATTGAGAAATGCAT
Source organism: Psittacus erithacus (assembly GCA_009867235.2). Classification (NCBI taxonomy): domain Eukaryota; kingdom Metazoa; phylum Chordata; class Aves; order Psittaciformes; family Psittacidae; genus Psittacus; species Psittacus erithacus. The sequence continues at coordinate 121,518 of WYDI02110703.1, read as the reverse complement.
TGTTTTAGCAAATACATTCAGCTGAGAAAAGAAATGCAAAGCAGAGACCCTACTAGAGCCTGGATGTGGACCTCATGCCCTGTGCAACGCGGATGTTTCCCACAACAGTTCACCAGCATGTTCTGCACATCTTCAATCTCCAAAATGGTTCTCTTGTCTATGTCTGTCATCTTTCTAAGATTTTAGTTTTACTCTGTGCCATGAGATGATTTGCCCTGTTGAAGATGATGTAAAGAAGAAATGGAGCAGTCATTAACTGTATGCTAAAGTGATGGGTTGGTAGTTTGGCCATTCTTTAAAACTTTCAGGAGAAGCCCTGATGGTCAGCATATGATCAGAACACAGACTGTAGGCTTAGAGTATGATCATTTTTTTCCAGTGAAGCAATTGTGTCCTATGTTGGATCCCTCCTGTAGTATATTGAGAATAAAAGATGATTTTAGTGTTTAAGTGTGTAGCAGCACTTGATATCTAGCCCACATTGCACCTTTTATGTAATAGATGCTGCTTAATGCACAGTTTGAAGTGTTCTTTAAGTGCATTTCTGTATGAGCTTATGAAACCTTTTAATCCATTACTAAAGTGTTGCAAATACAGACTTTGACTGTAAACGGTGTGTCCTAGTAGGGAAGGAAAGCAACAGTCTTGGAGGCTTTTATTTTAAAGGTTGTTTTTGAGGGTTTAATTAGGAAAAATGTCAGCTTGCCAGCATTTCAGTGCTGCTTCTTTTTCCACACTGGAGCCTGTAATCTTTCTTCATGGGAAGATAAGCGTTCATGTTTTGTTTTACTTTGTTTGAAATAGTGGTATGTGAGATCTGTCCTGCTGCTGCATCCCTTTGTGTTGGAGATGTCAGTGAGAGAAGGTCCCCATCCCCATAGGGATGGGAAAGGAACACGTCTGGACCACCAGCCACAGTGCTACTCTAGGAGCCTTGCTGGAAGTAAGAAACCAGATGTAATGGGATTTAGGGTAACAAACAAGACTGTAAGAATCTGTCTTTTGTAAATCTTTTCGTTGCACTACACTGTTTTCAGTCCAGGTGCTTCAGGATGTGAGTACTGTAGGTGGATTTACAAGCTGTTGACATCCAGATGTGACCCTGCCTCAGCAGAGTAAAACCAAAACCCCAAGTTCTTCCTCCAGCTATTGCCAATAGTTTTGATATCTGTGAAAATAATAGTCTCCAAGACAGTAACTTTTTCTTGGTGATAGCAACTATCCTTTTACTTGACATGTGTTTATTGTTATTAAAATAACTTGCAGGTTGGATTCATGGAACTTTCTCTGTTCGTTGTGAATTGTAACTGTTCAGATTTCAGAAACTATTTTAGTTAAAACTTTGCTGGCTTTTCTCTCAAAATTTAACTTAAATTCCTTTTGGAAGCACTGAGATGTAGTTGGGTCTGCTCTAAGGCAATGTAAATGTACCTGTGCATGCACCTTACAGGTACAGTGGAAAAGGAACTTCCTGTAGCCGTGGCAGGAAGACGCTGCACTACTGGTGGTCTCTTCCATCTCTGTTTTGTGTGCCCTGGTCCTGCAGGGGCTGGGCACTTTGCCCTTCTAGTGCAGCAGAGAGCTAGATTGTATATCTAATACCAGCCAGATGAGTATCACTACCAACCTCTGTGACCTGCTTAGTGCTAAACTGCTGAGCATTTTGCTGAGCAATGCTGAATGCACCAGAGGATTGAGGTCGTGGGTCTCTTGCCGGCTCAACTGCTTACTTCAGAGCAACTGATTGATGATTACTAGAGGAGGATGTCATGTTGTTTTATATCAGCCAGGTAACAATTCAGACGTGCTGTCCAAGCTGGCCTTGCAGACCTTTGTAAGCAATGAGAAGATTGGCACCACCCCCAGAGCATTCTCCTTCCATCCTCAGCTCACCGAAACCAACTGGTCTGTAGACAGGGAGGAGATGACTAGCTTAGACTGTGCTCAAGTTTTAGTGAGGTGAAACTGTGTGGATGGGGATGTTTCCCTTCATGTGCCCCAGGTAAATTCCTTCTTGGAATAATGCCAACTACAAGAGGTTGTTAAACATTGCTGGCTATGTGAAGTTCTGAACCAGGTAAAATTGTTGTGATTTACATCAAAACACAACCTAATTGATGGAAGCAAATGCTGTCTATATTTAGACCAGGTTGTTTTCCTTGTCCTATTATTGCTTTTGGGCATTAGGAGAGAGGAAAGGTTTGGGAACAGAGCCCTAGCTGAACAAAACAAGGTGAATCAAGGGCAGAGCAGGAGGCTTAACTTACAATTTCCTTGTCTTTGTTGGTTTAAGTCTGGCCCTCTTCATTGTTTAATATTTTGTATTTAATTTCCTTGGTTGCTTAAGGAATGGTTGAGGCTGGCGGAGGAGTTCAGAACCATGGTCAGGTAGGGCATGCAAGATTCAACCTGGTTTTCACTTCTGGTGTTTTTAAAGTAGGTCAGAGAAATTAATGCATGTTCCAGAGGTGCAGAGAAATCTTTTAGTCCTGGTTGGCTCGTAAATCTCTTCTGCAGCCTTGAGGATGAAAACCTTCAAGTGTTCTGGAGCACAGAAGGAGCTTGATCAGTGCAGTTGGATTGGCTCTTTTGCCGCATCACTGTGTTGAGCTTTTGTTTCCAATCATAGCACTTTCTTCTTTTCCTCTCCTGTTGCTCTGGCAGTGGAGAGGTGGAATTTGCAAAGGAAAACAGCTGTAGTTCAAGCTGTGGAAAAATTACTGAGGACAAATCCTTTGGGGTTATTGGGCTTGGTCTCTAACTTTGAATTGCTCCTGTAAATGTTTAGAGGCAGGCTTGAAGTCATGGGCTTGCAGGGTAAACAGAGGTGAATTTTTTTAGCCTGCAGTAGAACTTCAGTGACCTTAATGCTTTCTTCTGACCTTAATGTCATCTTGGAAAAGCACAGAAACAATGGCTTACCCTAAAATAAGTAAATAAAATCAGCAGGTAGATGTTTATCTCCTGTAGAAATACTGGAAGAACTTTGTTTTCCCTCTGTGTGTCTGACCCCACCTTCCCCATTCCTTCTTAATCACATGCGTACTTGCTAGCCCATTGCCATCGGAGGTTTACATGAGATGATCTCTGTTGCTTAGGAGTTAATCAGCTTGTGACGGCTGTTCTTCACCCTCCTGAGGCTTTCAGAACTCTTGTATCACCCCCAGGGATGAACCTGTTGATGAGAAGCCCTTCCCTTGTGTCCCTGGGGCTCATGCCTATGGTCCGTCAGCCTGGCCTAGGCTTGGTTGTATGGCACTGCCTACACAGCAGACCCAGGGCTCAAGTCTCTTCTTCTGGATCAGGGAATCTGCTCCAGCAGAAAACTAATATGGCAGAAAAAACTTGAATCTCTGTTTAGCTGACCCTGGATCCTGCCAGCAGCAGACTGGTGGATGGGTGGTAGCAGCTTTGGGGAAAACAAGACCTCTTGGTGGCAACTGTTTGAGTTGGGCTTAAACCAGTAGTTTTTGGAACCTCTCCCGAAGTGGAAGGGCTTGAGGGAGGCTTGGCAGGTACCTGCACAGGAGCGTTGCTGAAGCTCTTAGCAGTATCTTTTCCCATCACTGTTGAGTGTTAGCTCTCCACTGGATGAGCTAAGAGGTGCAAGATTTCATCTTTATGAAGCTGCCTGTGTAAGAGATTTTGGGTGAGGATGTAGCTTTTAAGGAAGGAGGCTTTCTTTACCTGTGACGCGCATCATATACCATGAGCTGGTGGGTTATCTGTGATCTCTAGCAACCTCTAGTGCTAAGTGCTTATGCTGTATGCTTGCACCCCTTCTTTCTTTTGATTGGGGAAACAGCATAATGAGTATTTGCTGGTGCTAGTAAGTAGGTTAAACACATCAGGGAAGATGTGGTGTTTCTGTCAGAATACTTACCCTAAACCCATTCTTTGTTTAGATTTCTGGGTAGGCTTTAAGTTCTGGTGTCTTTGTTTTATGTTGCTTGTATAAATACTTGTTAATTTATCTAAAGCATAGTGTTTCTTACTATATGTGTGTAGGGCACATAAATGTTAAATTGACATCAGTGTGTGACTGTTCTCCATGATGTAAATCTGTCTTTCTAGTCCTGAATGTGCTGTGAAATGAGCGCACGTGCCCTTAGTCGTCATGGTGAGCCTTTTAATTGAGTGTGTGTTGGAGTGCTTTGTAAGTATAGATCAGAAAAATGTTGTTTAGCAATAGATGTTATCTATGGAATAATGTCTGCATTTAAGTTTGTTGCTCTTAAGGGCAGGGCACCTGGAGGGGGAAAAAAGAAACAAAAGCAAAATTGTTATCTTGAGAAAGATAACTCAGGCATCAACAGATGAAAAGCACAGAATAAAGTTACTTGACCCAAGGTAAGAACAATGTTAAATACTGTGGTATGGTCCCTGCTTTAAAACATTTACCTTCAGGGAAAAATAGCAAGTGTTGAGCAAACTGCTGCCCTTAGCAGCCAACTAGACCAGTGGTTTAGGTACTGTCTGAGGACCAGTCAGTCTGGGCACAGTTAGGGACAGGTACCAGTCTCAAGAAAGGATGGTTTAGAGCACTGCTTTTACTGCAAAGGTTACTCCTCTTTGTTGCTGAGTAGGGGATTTACTTACGCTTTTGGTGCAGCAGGTAGATGATGATTAAATCCGTGGTATTGAAGTCTTGTAGGGCCAAACCACTGAGCATCTGTGCGTGGCTGGGAAAAGATCCACAAGTACCCTCTGCAAGATGCACTGATCTCTGTGCAGCTCCTGGTGTTGCAGTGTTGCTCCATGCACCCTGCGTGCATGGATCACATAGGTGGAAAAGTTCCTCTGTGTGTAGGACATTCCCGGAAATGGCAGCCAGGGCTGGACTGTGCATCCAGGTAACTCCTGTGGCCTGTTTACGAGAACATTCTATGCCTATGGTATTGGGCTGTTGGCCAGATAGACTTTAGCACTGGCGTTGTGCTCCCTGTGGCCATCACTTCTGTGTGCTCCTTTGTCCCTTTTCCCCTACTCAGAGTGAAAAAAAGCCCTGGGTTAGATGGTAACTAAAACATTAGCTAGCTATGGTCAGCTGAAGCAAAGTAATGCACAAAAGCTTTCCTGGTCCTGAAAAGTGTTGAAAAAGCTATGCATGCTGTTGAAGAGAACCCCCCAGCTCAGGAAGACCAGTTAAATAAACAAACAAATAAATATTTATATACACACACACATATATATTGTTGTTGGTGGTTTTGTGTGCTATTTTTTTAATTACTATTTATTTTACCTAATTGTTTAGTTATCAGCTAATCCTGTTTGATACTGTGCAGGATGACGATCAAGTCCTGAAGAAAGCAGGCAGTGTCTGACCAGAAGATCAGCCGCAATTGCAGGAATACGGGAAAGGGGAGATCCAAGTGCTTTGGGGCTGTGTTTGCAGGAGGTGAATCACCACTTGCAGTGGTATAGATGGGGTAGATAGGCACTTGGAAACCCTTACACGCACGTGGAAATGCGGGTAGTGCCTTTGCCTTATTGCCATGTGCGTGCTTGGGTTGTGCCTGCAGCTCCTGTTGACGTGCAGGAGGTGTTGCGCAAGTGGTCATTTACAGGTGCAGTGAGAGAAGGGTGTGCCCAAGCAATTAGAGTTGGCTTTAAGTTCTTGTTTTTCCTTCACTGCTCATTGCACTGAGCAAAAAACTCCTTTACTGTATTTGCTTGGGGTGGGTGAAGAAGGGGATGGTGTTCTGTTGGGTGAAAACTGTTGTCATTGCTTGAACTAAAGAGCATCTGCTTCAGGGAATGGTTGGAGGAGAGATGAAGTAAGTCCGTGAAGGAAAGTACAGGCAGATAGGTTAGCAAAGTTGCATAATTGCCCGGTGTACCTGTAGCAGGATTTGCTAAGTGACGGTAGCCTTCATGTAATGTGTTTTTGTTTTTTCTCAGGATGCCTAGCAGCTGGTAGTGAAGTCATCCCAGTGCTGGTTGGGTGACTGGTTGTCACTCCTGATTAACGATAAAACAGGGAGGAGTGCACTTTGCAGGAAAAATGAATAGGTTTCACTCTGGCCACCTCCAGCCCATGTGTGAAGCACAAGGGAGGATGCAGACACAGCGCAGCCAGGATTTCACTTTGCTGTGTGACTGCAGAGCAGTAGCAGGCTCAGTTAATTTTAGGCTATGTTTGATGTTAGGCTTTGAGATGTAGGTTACATGGACATTTGCTGACTTGTTTCAGGAACCTTTTTGCAGCTGGCAAAAGCTTGGTTCCTCCCCCAGCTTGTACTCAGGGGTGTCAGAAGCACTGTTTGAGTACTGGGCAAAATCTGTGCCATATACTAATGCTACTTAATAATGTCCCTTACTTTTCTACTTGTCATATTCTGTGTTACTATGACCTGCTTCTTTAAAGATATTATTGTTGCAGGTGTCTGTCTCTGTTTTGCTTTGGCAAAACCATTTTATATGTAAAGGGAACAAAATACAAATGCAGTTTAATTTTCTGAGCTTTGATGTTGTGCACTCAAGGTATGTGTGTTAAACAAGGTTGTGGCTTCAGCTGTGAAGCACCTGTATAGTCAGCCCGTCTTGCAAGAGCTTGCATGGATCAGAATTAAGTAAGTGCCAACGTGCTTTGTAACTACAGACCATGCGTTAATGCATCCAGAAACAAGCTGCAGACCTTTTAGTACAGAATGGGCCCAGGGGCCTCATTCAGAGATTCCTCAATAAGCACTGAAAATAACACGAGCTTTCCCCGCCTTGCTACTGCTTCATGCTTCATTTGTCCCCTGCTTTGCTGTCAGTATTGCTTCTGCCTTTCATGGACCATGGTGTGGCTGGGGAAACATTGCGGGTGTAGAGGAGCAGTGATGTGCACGAATGGTGGTATGGGGAAGTGAAAAGTTCCCAATCTGTGTTTTAATAGAATTAACATTTTATTTTACAGGTGAAAAGGGCATAAGAGCATGGTGTTTTTCTAATAATAACAGTGAATACTAGTAACTTTAAAGGGTTTCTAGGTAAAGCATAACATCTCTTCTTGAGGCTTTTGTTTGAACAAGTACATGCAGATAGTTGTAAGCAGCTTCCAGGCTGATAGTATCACACTTCATTACCATTACAGTTTTGGTGCTGTCATTTCTTTTGAGCCCTTCAATATTGACCATAGCACTTCACTACTTTTCAAAATCCCAGTAGTACTTCTTAGTCCTGATGCTGGTATAGTGCTTTTCATCTGAGCACTGTACAAAAAGAAGGTAAAATTAGGCTGCTGAGCTGCAATTTGGTACTGTGTTCATTGATGTAAGAAGTCAATACAGTGTAAAAGAGTATTTCAAACCAAATGATTTCTCTCTTATGCCATACCAATGCTATGAATAGAAATCAATACAATCTGGAAGTATTTGAGCTTATTTAGTAAAAAACCCACACTTAGAAATCCTGGAGTAGGTGCATTCTCTTCCACATAAACTGCTCATGCTGAGTGCTCATCAAATACCTAAATTGCTGTATTTGTTGTCGGAGTTTGATGGCTGATCTCTCTCTGTTGACCTTGTGCTGATAATGCTTTCTTAAATGAGGCTGCAGCTGGGAGTTAAATTGCATGGCACAGAGCAAAAGTCACCCCAGTTGTAAACTGAAAAGGTTTCACTGGAGTTATGTCATCTCTAGATAATGGGATGTTAAAGCTGAGAGGAGCAAGTGCTACTTACGAGATGCAGGGGGTTGCTAGGACAATCTTTAGATGCATACATTGAGTTTAAATGAGAAGTGGGGAGGGAGATTTGGGAAAAGGCTAACATTGCTTTGGAGCATCAATGTTGCTCTGCTGCGGATGGCATTGCTGCTCAGAGCTCACATTCACCCTTCAGCATCTGGAGCCGGGGAGGTAGGGTAAGATTGAGTGGATCTCACATGTTTCGAGTCAGATGATGGCTCTTGGAAAACGTGATCTGCGCTGTGCGAGTCTGCATCTCGCTGCCTAAATGCTTAATTATTTGAGCTGTTGTGTAACCCACCTGTAATCTGAGCACTGGGTTGCAGATTTTTCTTGCATCATTAGACCTTCCCTTTCATTACTGGTTTAGGACCATTATACAGAGCTCCTAATTTATATAATTAAGTGCTGCGCTGCTCCAGTGACACGTTGATTTGAGAAGTAAAGCAACTTAATGCTGTGGTTGCCCCACTGGTGTTGGGCAGAGCCTGGCAGCCACACAGAGGTGGATGGAGGCAGCCAGCTTTTGAAGAAAGGTGAGGGTGGAGAGGCAGTCCTAGCCCATTACAAACGGTGCTGGCATCCCTCTGTAAAGCCTTGCTTCATTTTCTGGCCCTTTGTGTGTGTGTCCAGTATTTATCTGTTTAATCTGTAAACATGGTGGCAAAGGGATCGTTGCTGTGCGCCTTCACAGTGCTCAGCATGGAGAGACCTTAGTCTTGGGTGGAGCTGCACTGCCAGACAGGAATATAGATTTGTTCTTCATATTTTATATCAAGATGATATAACATGGAGGAGAAAGCTTGTATTAATGTGTCAGTTCATGTTATATGCTGGTATTTGGTTTGATACGTACATGTTCCCTTCCTTATCACAAGGTTTTCAAGTAGAGGAGAAGTTCTTTCTTGATTATTCTTCTTAAACTGTGTGGAAATGAAGAATCAAATCAGTTTTGTACATAGAGAAAGTAAGTTCAAATAAGTGAATTGTGCAGGTTGCACGGCTGGCGTTGGACTGCCCTGCTGGTGATGATTTTGACTTCATTCCTGTGGCAATGGAGCTTGATGAGCCTGTTTAGCTCAGTTTTACATGTGGGAATTGAGAAAGAGGCCACAGCTGAGTGGGATGGGTTTGAACAATGAAACCATGGGGATAATGTCATAACCTTGATGTCATGGCCTTGCTTTGGGCAGGGTAATGGAGCAGATGATGTCCAAAGAGCCCTTCCAACCAGATTTTTTGCATGACTCTTGTTTCCAAGCAGTCTGCCTTTTCTCAGGGTTGTATCCTGTTCTGGGATGGCATGTTGCCTTCCCAGGGAATGTCCAGCCTGTCCTGCTCATGACTTACATCTAGTATTTCAAAGAAATTGGGCCCATTCTGTTAAGTGGGGAACTGTGGTTGTGGCATTTCCCTTTGCCTTGAGGCCTTGTGTTGGTAGCTCTTGATGATGGCCATGTTGAAGTAGTTCTGAGCTTCACTGTGCTTCCTTTCAGAGGTCCTGGTGCGGGTTCGCTGCTTGCACGAGTCCCTGTGGCACCTCATCTTCTCTTGGGGAAACAGATTCCTGGGGGCTATTGTACAAGAGGAGTTTATGGAGCTCTGATTGCTGTCAAGAGACAGGCAGAGAGGCATAAAGCATCTCTTTGTTTCACTGCTTTGTGACAGCTGGAGGAAGTAAAAAGCAAACCCAAAACTTTCAGGCTGTGCAGTTCTAGAGAGAAAATACGTGTGTCTGGGGCTACGGTGGGCAGGGAAGTGGTCCTGCTGAGTGCTTCCTTGCTTCCCTTTTCCACCGGCATGGGAATGTTTCTGTCTACAAGTTCAAGGCGACGCTGTCAAAAGGGTTTAAGTTTCAAAAGTTAACTTAGTATATATGAAACAACTTCTGTCTCCTGTCTCTTAGTAATCAGGATTAATGAGACTCCAGTTAACAACTTAATGTGCTTGCTCTGCAGTGTGTACAGTGGTGTGAAATATGGGTATGTTTTACTTTCTGTTGTTTTAAAATTCATGGCTTTTCTTCATGGAGTGTGCCAAGTCAGGTGCTGCCCTCTAAACAAACCCCATCATTTACTTTTAGAGGAACCTTGTGTGTGTCAAGATGTGATGAGTTGCAATCTGCCCTCTGCTCTGCTGGTGAAAATGTAGTGTGATGCGGGTGTGAGTGGATCCATGGTGCATTTATACTTGTCCAAAGCAAAGCAGAATTTAGGCAAGTAGTATTCTTCCATTTATGTAGAATAATTTAGGTTGGAAAAGACCTTCAAAGTAGAGTCCAACTGTTGACCCGGCACTGCCGAGTATACCACGTAACTGTGTCCCTAAGCACCACAGCTGACGAGGGTCACCTTGTCATAGAAGATCAGGTTGGTCAAGCAGGACCTGCCTTTCATGAACGCTGGCTGATGGGGGCTGCTCACCTGGGTGTCCGAGGAGTGTGTCCAGGCCCCCTTCCCTAAGGAATTGGGAAACATGATTCAGACCACAAGACAAACTTCTAAAAAGGTCTCATGAGCCAGTTTCTCATTGGATACTCAAAAGAAGCAGGAAAAGGATGTCCTGTAATGACAATATCATGCTATATAAATATAGGCTGTGTATTAAAAGCAGAAGATAACAGCAGCATGCAGCTGTACACCCAGGAGTTCTGGAGATGAGGAGAAGCAGTGTTTTCCTTGACATCATTTGATACAGAACTGTGAGGAGGTTTTATAGCAGGCAACAGCCCAAACTCGGAAATACTCTGGAGGTTTATTTGGGTGCTGTAGCTGTGAGCTTGGCTGGGTTTGGGTGTCTTGGCTATCAGAAGGTTCCAGCTGTATGAAATAATGCCAGATAATCAGCAGTTCATCTCCTAGACCATTAGTGCCCTGATCTTGGGGCTGTTTTCTGGATTTGTTGAAAGCTTCATGGTGGCAATTACAACCAGATGGTGAGATAACTTGTTTGATGTGTCAAAGGGATCATCTGCCGCAGCAACAAAACATGCAATGCGTTTCAGAACAATAAAATGGGTTTGTGTTCAGGGAGAGCTAAAAAGAGCATGTTTGAGGAGTGGTTTCCTCTCTGCTGGGCAGGGTTTGGGATGGGTGGGTGTTCACTGGGGGCGAATCAGGAGAGCAACTGGAAACCCTAACGTCCAAGCGTTGAGGCTCTACCAAGTATGTGAGCTTAAGAGGCCCAATTGATTGCTCCTAACCAGATGTTCAACACAGGATAACTCCTTTTCTTGCTGTGTTAGTCACTGCTATTCTTTTCATTTAGAAATGAAGAGTATCTTCTGATGCTTGGCTCCTCTGCTATAAAGGGGATATCAGATGCAGATCGCCTCTAAGCTGTTGGGCTCTTTTCTTGGAAACCAGCCTATCTATTACAAGAATTATGTATATATTCTGCAGGGCCAGTTACCTTGTCTTTTTAAAAGTATAAATAGCTGTAATGCTGTCCTTAAGCTTTCTTTTCCTCTCTCTTCCCTAAACATGCTTCAGTAATTAATCAGCATCATGGCTAATTTCTGCTTTACCTGTCTCACTATGTAGGGAGCAAGACTGTGAGCAATCTGCCATCAAATTATGCTATTCTAGCAAACAAGATGGGGTCTTTTACCCTCTTTTTATTACATCCAAGCAGAATAGGTTATGTAAGTGCAATTGTAAATAGGAATTTCCCTTACATTCTCATCTACTTTAGTGAGCACTGTGTGATACCATGACGATAGGCCCTCTTGGGCAGAAATTACCTGGAGTTACTGGTCAAAATAGGGGAACGCTGGCGGACCAGTGTAGGAATCTGGTTGCATTTTACAGCTTTCCTTATAAAGATGCCATATATAATCAACTTCCTGGAATAAATGTTATATGTAAAGCAGTATAAGCTCGCCCATTAAACAATTTCTTAAACTATCCTTGTAAGATTCAGAAAAGAGGAGCTACGTCAGCAGTCATCTGTGCTCGGTAATGATTTCCCAGTAAAGGAAGAGGAGGAGAAGAAATCCACATGGGGAAATCCTTCTGAGATGGGTGTGCTTAGGCATGCGGGAGTTCTCCCATGGCAGCTTCATGGAAAACACAAGATCAGTTCTTTGGGGAATTGAGTCTTTGATGTGGAGAGTGTTACTGATTGCGCAGGCTTTTTATGTATGGACTAAACTGTATATCTGGGGTTTTCTAATACCCTTTGCTTCTTCCTGAAGCAATCTCAAAATTCTTACAGAATAAAAGCAAACAAAAAAACCCTGGAGGAAGTATTTTATGACCTCTATTACTGCTTTTTATTGCTAGGCCAGTTGATTTTTCTCCGCTTGCTAATACTTTCCAAGTCATGAACATCCAAGGGAGCTGTGCATGTGCGTCTTCATACGCACACCCTCATTCCTTAGTGGATATGGTGAAAAACCTGCAGTGATTCACAACATACTATCTGCTTTAGCAGCATTAGCTATACCTGTGTTGTTTGCTGGTTCAAAGGAATAGCTTTATCTGACAAAATATTACAGGTATGGTATTAAAAGCTAAGTTATCAGTGTCTCGGAAGTGAATGAAACCACTGTATTGTATTATATGCCTTGGAGAGAGCTGTTACTTGGAGATCAATGCATGATGCCTAGTAGGAGCTGTGGGTTAATGTTGCTTGCTTAATGTAGTTAATAAGCCAACTGTCTCTTGGGCTGTATCAAAAGGAGCATGACCAGCAGGTAGAGGGAGATAATTCTGCCCCTCTGTTCTGCTCTTGTGAAGCCCCATCTGGAGTGCTGTGCCCAGCTCTGGGACCCCCAATACAAGAGTAATGTGGAACTTTTGAAGTGAGTCCAGAGGAGACCACAGAGATGATTGAAGGTCTGGAGCACTGCTGCTATGGAGACAGGCTGAGAGAGCTGGGCTTGTGGGCTTGTTCAGCCTGGAGAAGAGAAGGCTTGTGGAAGGAGACCTTAGAGCAGCTTCCAGTACCTAAAGGGAGCCTACAAGAAATCTAAGAGAGGGGCTTTTTAAAGGGCAGTAGTGATAGGACAAAGGAGGATTGCTTTGAACTAAAAGAGTGTAGATTTAGATGAGATACAAGGAAGAAATCCTTCACTATGAGAGTAGTGAGATGCTAGAACAGGCTGCCTGGTGAAGTTGTGTCTGCTCTCCCGCCTGGAATTGTTCAGGGCCAGGTTGGATGGGGCTTGGAGCAACCTGCTCTAGTGGAAGGTGTCTCTGCTTGTGGCAGGGCTTTGGAACCAGAAGATCTCTAAGGTCCTTTCCTACCCAAACCATTCTATGAGCTATCAAACAGTAACTGGCTTTTAAAATGGGGTCCTGTAAGTAATGCTAAAGGAATTCTGGAGGGAAGTTCCAGTCTGTTTGTTTGTGACTGCAAGGGTGGTTATTCTGGTTAATGAATCCAAAGAGAATTTGTGCGCTCTTGACTGGGATTTAATAGTTCAGGTAATTCCTCTTTCAGCTCCAGTAATTTGCCATAAGAATATAATTCGGAAATGTGTGACACCACAAGGAAGAAATTCATGCACAATCCTGGTATTTTAAGGGGAACAAGAGGGTGAACGTATTTCTTTTTCTAATTTAGTCTGTGTTTAAATACACAAGTTTGTAGTAAAATGCCTTTTAGCATGCAGTACCCTGTAGTGCTTTGCAAAGTAGTCTCCCCATTTCTCATCAGGAACCCACCAGCAGAATGGATAAAAGAGACTTTTAGCAATAAATCTTAAGAAAACATTGTGTAAAACTGATTTTGAGGTGTTCAGGTGATGCCGTTCCTGTGTTAGGTTTGTTGTGAAATGCTTATCTTCTGGTGTTGTGCGTTCCCCAGCTAACGCACACATACAATTGATTTTCCAGCTGGTAACTAGTTTTGCCATTGTTACTTCTGTGCTTGTAATTGCACCTCGAACTCAACAGGTTGGCTCAGGCTGTGAGATTCCCTGATTGCAGATGCTTTCCCAATGGAGGGAGCACAGTCTCCTTTATCTGGTAAAACAGGAGGCGGCAGTTGGTGTGTTGTGCTTGCATTTGGCGATGTGTGCGTAGCCACAGCCTTTCCTGGTGTGGTAACCAAATGATGGCCTAAGGTGCTCTGATGACTTTGATTTAGCTACTAAAGTCTCCCACACACCACTGAATAAGCTGAAGCCCAGGGCTGCTTCTCCTTTTGACATTTAATCCACTTTAACTGCTCTTTCCAGGTGTGCTTAGTAGACCAGATTCATCCCCCTGGATGAATGTACCAAGTAGATTTTGCCCCAGAGAAGAAAATCGGCAGGTGACCCAGAAGGGTTTGTCTGGGGCTTGCTGATGGGTTTGGGCTTCATCTGCTGGCTATCACCTCCCATCATCTACTTTTGGTGCTTTTGTTCCTTATGAATGCCCTTACAGCAAGGTATTTTAAAAGGAGTCTGGTGAAGTCTGTCCAAGAGGGGTTGTGTTTAAGATGGGTTCAAAGGACTTAAGGCCATCTTAGAGGTTTGGGAAATGGTGATGGGCAGCAGATAAACAGCTTTGGGAATAAACCAAATAGCAAATACAACCCAGTGATGCATGCCTCCTATATGGCTAGCATGATAGAGGATGGTTTTTCCATTCTCCTTGGTGAAGCTGCTATGCCAGTTTGTGATGCCAGTTCGGGTGTTGAGACCCCCAAGTAGCTGTGCTGTCTCTTGCCCCTGGTGACTTCTCCTTTTCTCTCTTCCAGGAGCTGAGCATCGTGACGTGCCCTGCTCCTCCCTGCTCGGTGTGGGAACGACTTGAAGGACATCTTGGAGCCACCTGTACTGCTTCATGCAGTTAAAGTAAGGTTAAATGTTTTGGCAGCTCTTTCAGGTACAGGCAAGGGTTGAGAGGTGGGGCTTGGGGGAATGGGTTTCTCAGCTTACCTGCTTGAGAGCAGAAGGGGATGCTAATATCAAAGCACATGTTATAAGCAAATTCAGCAAGTTATTTTGCCATAAAATACAACTTATTTGTGGTGGAAGCAAAACAGAAGGGGGGGGTGTGTGTGGTCTCAGCCCTTGCATCAACCATATGCCGTGGTGTGAAATAGCACTTAACAGAGCATCAGCTGGTTTTCCCTATTATTTTAAGATATGAATTTCATGCCCCTGGGGTAGGCACACAGTTACAGCCCAAGGATTCCCGTGGGAGCCAGTCGGGATCAGAGCTCAGGTCCATGGGGCTCAAGGCCTGCTAGCTGCTGGTGGGGCAGTCCTTCAGGTCAGCACCACAGCCGTCTGTCTGTCCTGGAGCAGTGGTGGCATTGAGGCTTCTGGGTTTGATTTTTCCGTGGCGTGGTGAACCAGATCAAGGGTCAAATCTGACCTAAAGGCAAATATATGGTTATTGCAGTACTGACAGTAGCTGGTTTGACTCATGGAGTTACACCCATTCTTTCCAAAAAGCCTTGAATTTGCAAAAACTGTCAGCCTGAAGCAAAGAATGTGTGAGAGTCTTGCTTGGAAATGGGTGCTTGCCGTGTTTGAGCAATGATGAAGGAGGGAGGGAGGAAAACCACTGCAAGCTGCCTCGTTTCTCCTCCCACGATCTCTAACCTGTTTACCTCCTGCAGTGTCTCATACTTTCCATAGTCTTGCTTGAGAAGAACAGTGCCATAACAATACTGGGTCCAAATCATTTGATGTTACTGAGCTGTAGCAGCAGCTGGGTGGATTAGTCATAAACTATTGTTACTGTAGAAAGACAAGTTATCATTGTAATTATTTGGGTTTCCTTTTTCAGTGGGGTTGGGCAGGAAGGTTATCCCTATTTTCAGAGCTTGAGAAAAATGAAGTCTTGAGCAAAATCATGAATGAAACCTGCTTTACTGGGAATGAGTAAGTGGCTGGCTGAAAGCTGGTCTCCAAGTTCATCATGAATGTCCATGTTTGTTAGTCAAAGTATGGGGCCGTGTTTGAAGGAGCAATACATGACACCAGTTGCCTGTAAGAGAAGCAATTTGTGGCTTTATTTGTCATATAGCTTCTTAACTTGCTGCTAATTTTGAGGGTGTGGTGAGCTTGCAGCAAGCAGTGCTTGCTGCTGAGAAAGATGCCAGACCTGATGGTGACCAAAGGGATGACTTCTTCCATGGCTGTAGAGAAATCTTCAGGGAGCTTCTCCCCTGCCCTCCTGCATGGGAACCAGCCTCTGCACATCACATGTGATTTCTGAGTGTGCCTCTGAAGGATTTGGTACAAGAAGGCTAAACTGGAGTTTATGAGCAGCATTCTCATCCCCTTTGCTTTTTTTGCCTGCTGGTCTAGGATTTCCATAATTGTGATTATAATGATAATCTTTTCATTCATGCAGTGGTTACTTCTTAATGAACTCCACGTTAATGAGCTCTGTAACATTTAAAATAGCTGTATGACTTGAAAAAAAGAAAAAAGCAAACCCCCAAACCAAACCCCAGCAATAAAGGATGTATTTCCACTCCCCGAGCTTAATCCTGTGCTATAACATAATCGCAGAGGGTTGCCTGGCTGGTGAGCAGCTGCACAGCGTGGGCTCTCTCTGCATAGCCGCTTGTCCCCGAGCTGGGGTAATAAATGATTTACTGGAGGCTTGGCCCTCGGGGCCCTTAACCCCTTTGATTCTGAGGGATCAGCTTGAAAGGCCACTTTGTAAAGGCAGTTGAAAGAAATGATTCCAGGTGCCAAGTGGGGGGTCTGTTGGCAAAGTTTGCTTTCTTCAATATGAGCTGGCTTCAGAAAGGTTCAAACCCATAAGGTGGGGTGGTGGAATCGGGTAGAAACTGTGCTTATTTAGGTTTATTACTTGATGCTTTAAGTAATTTAAAAATCACATTTGAATGAGTGTTCTCTCTTGTCTGATTTAGATAAGCAGCCCTTCAATTGCTTGGGGTTTTACTTTATGTAGAGCATTCCCTGGATGTCTAGTATAATACAGTGTCCTGGGAACAGAGCTCTGCAGCTCTAAATTTTCCTCTTTGGTGCTGCAGTACCAAACACTTCCATCATTGCACTTGCTAGGTGTGTTTCTTGAGGCTCACATCTCAGGAGGGATGCTCCAGTAAAACAAGCGCGCCCTGTGCATACCTGAAGTATGTGTTAGAAGAGAATGTTTTCCCAAAGCTCTTTGAGTTGAAAAGGAGCACTTCAGAAGAAACAGTTCTTAATTCTGCAGTGGCAGATATGGTTGTGCTCAGCCACAGGGAGTGGGGTTAACACAGGTTCTGCAGCAGGAAACCTGGAGTTACTGATGAAGTTTTCCTCTTTTGGGGAAAAAAACTAAAGTGCCAACCAGCTTTCCATGAGTAAGTCTGTGCTGCTTAACGCTGCAGAGTGGGAGCATTTGCAAAAGGGAGCCTAAAGGGAAAAGTGAGCCTGATGTATTCCTCAGAGAGGAAAAGCACATTAAAATGTTGGGCACCAAAGCGGCTCTGACCAAAATGAAAGCAGAGGCGTCTCTTGGATCTTTGTATTGATGCCAGTTCTTCCAACTCCTCCTGTGGCTTTAGCAGTTAAGGTTGGTGCATGCCCTCATTAAAATATGCATTGGATAACTACCTCTTTTGCAAATGCAAGGAAATACTTAATATTTGTTGGCATACACGGTGCTTTGGGCCTCATGAATTGGTTTCTACTCTAAGCCTGCACTTTTGGGAATGCAGTACAAGTGCTGTGGCTTGTGGGGCACAGGGAGAAGCAGGCAGGGCCTTACTGCTCAGCTCTAGGGCTTCAGGGGGTATTGATTCTTTTGCTGAAACCACCATTGCTCAGTGTAGTTCCTAAACCAGCACGGTACTGAGGGTCAGAACAGTAAGGTGGAGAAGGCTAGTTTTGGGATGCATGCTGTAGTCAAGAGTTGTTGGAATCAATAGAGGCTTTGCTGTTTCCCACTGCCTGTGTGAGGCTGCAGGCATTTCAGTGCTGATGACAGCTATTCATCATGTTTATCCTTTTGTACGCTGGGGTGAAATACTCCCCAAATCCTGTTTTTTCCCCTCCCTACCATTCTTCACCTGGTGCTGTGCATCCAGAGGCACTGTTGGTCCATATGATGTGTCTGTGTTTTCAAGGATAACTATCAACTTCTGTGATGCTTCAGCTGCCCAGCTTGATACCCTTGGGGATTGACTCCACTTCTGTAGAAAATGCTGGTTTTATTTGGCCTTTAAAAATTGGGCTTTTCCAGAAATTCCTAGTTAAGCACCCAAAGTCAGTGGTCACTGTTAAAAATGTGAGCCGGTTATCATTGAGAGCTTCCCCACAATTTATTGCCATCATGTGTATTCAAGACAACAAAGTGCATTGGAAGGTATAAACTGGATTATACTCATTTGAAGAGACATGTAGAATGTCTGCTAAGGATTTCTGGAAGTTAATATTTAAGCCTGAGATAAAAGTCTCATGCATACGTGAAACAGCTGCACCAGAACTTGTTGGAGGACTTAATTTGAGTATAAACATACGTGTGCTTTTGCGTACATGATGCGCTCTAATTCAAGTCCACTGCTAGTTCTTAACTTCATTAGGATGTAGCTACTTGAACTGAAGATGCGGTCTGATTTTTATTTTATTATAGCAGCATGGTAGCTCCTTTTGAAATGCTCAGAGTTTACAAATCAGTATCTGAAATACTGTTTGCCATTAGTGGTATTTTAAATGGGAAAAAAAGACGTGAGGACAGGGATATATCTTATTACAAGTGAACTGGTTGACAGTCTGTGTGTATTGTAAAATGGGAAATTAATCACCCCGTGTTGATGACCCTTGGACATTTACAAAAGGCTGGTCTTTATGTTGCACAAATAGATTCTGGAAACAGGAAAGAGGCTTATGACAAGAGGATGAGATCAGTTTGTATAATTAGAGTGAGCTTATAATCCTTTTACTCTGTGTTTTTCCAGCTTTTACACAGTATCTTTATTTAAAATTGGGCGTATGGACTGTAGCTGTTGTGGTCTGAGTTTTGTGGGTTTGTTTTCTAGATCTACTAATGGGTGAAGATGGGAGCAGGGAAACCAGATGTGCACATTTGAGAGAGATTGCTGCCTTCCTCTGCTAGGCTTGGAGAGTAATGCTGCTTTTATTAACCTTACAGTGCTTCATCTCCTTCCAGGCTTTGGGAAGGAATTAAGTAATCCATTAAATGATTTTTTTAATGGCAATTATGAGATTGAAATGGTGCAAAAGAAGTAATGCAGTCCTGAGACTAAGTGTGTTTGGCTAGTATTAATCTCTGGAGTGAGGCAGAGCTGGGATAAGGGACTTACAGCATGGAAAAGGCTTAAGCTTATTTTTTGTGCGTGTGTAAATGCTTACCTGTACCTTAGGTTCTGTGAACAGATTTTGGGAAGTATAATGCGATACATTTGGAGAAGGGAAGTGGCATGGTGTCAGCTTTAATGCTGTTAACCCCAGAGCAGCCCCTGGGCAGCCCAGCTCCCAGCCTAGGAACAGTGCTGGGTCAGTTCCTGCAGCCAGGAAGCTGAGCTACATTAAGCAAAGTCAGTTAATCTGTATCCAGAGCGTTTTATTAAATCATCAGTCAATTAAATCAGTGACTTTCTGTTAGCTTGTGTTGCAGCCATGCTCCTGGCCCCTCTGCTGTTGCATTACCTGCAAGTTGTTCAGCTATAGCAACTCCCTGGCTTCTGTTTGGGCAGTTGTGTATGAAGGCCATGGAACTGAGGTTTCCAAAACCATTCAAACAAACAAAAACCAAACAGAATTTTAGGAAAATTTTACAATTAAATATTCTTTTAGATTTTTTTCCAAGGGGGAGAAGGGTGTCAGGAAACTTCCTTTTCTTGCCTGTGAAAGCAGTCTGGGTGCATCTGGTTTTCCCGAGGGCCGCTTGCTGGGCTACATTTGTGCCTTTGGAGGAGGGTGAGGGTACAGCCAGGCTAACACAAAACACCTTTAAACCTTCTTTCCATCCCTCGCAGCCAAAAGAAACTGCTGCGTATCTGTAACTGAATGGCAGCATATGGTTTTATTTGCAGACAGGACACAGCTGGGAAGCAGCATCACCTGTGGAAATGCTGCATACGGGTTACATTTGCTTTTCTTTAAGCAATCAGTTTAGTGACAAAACATAATCTTCAGCAAAGTACATAAACTCAGGTGATTGTACACAAATATCTGGGGTTTTTTAAGCTCTAGACTCAGCTGTGATGGTAAACACAATGCTGCAATGTACTGGTGACCTTTTTGCGGCTACACGTTTGAAGAGTGGTTTCTTGTTTCCTGACTTCCTCTCCTTTCCACGGTCAGTGGCTTTTGCTGGTGGTATTACTTTCCTGTGTGTCTGCAAAATAAACTTGGGATGTGTTACTTATCATTCTAGCAGCCTCCTAGTTATGACCATGTATACAAAATGATGCATTTAGTGTAGCTACAGGGAAAGTCATTCTGCATTTAATAGTATGATGCTGAAAGGATATGTGTTCATCTTCTGTCTTAAGGTTCGTTTTGGTCACTGCAATTGCAGCTACTCTATTTATACAATTTTATCCATGCACATTAATGAAGAACTGGGTTACGGGTTTATTTTGCTTGTTCATTTCATGAATGGTGAGTTCTGGCTTCCATTCAGTGTGAATGAAGCTTGTGGGACAAAGTGCGTGAGCAAACCTGTGTGTCACTCAACACCACAGAGTGAAAGTAAGTTGTTGTAGGTCTGAATTTTGTAGGAAGACACTGTAAAGGAAAACACTAAATAAGAAAATATAATTAGTGAAACCCTCAACTCATTGTTTCTTTCCATTTTTAGGCATTTTGCAACAGGTAGAAAATAAAAATCAAGACCCTAAACCAGGAAGGGCCTTTTATCAAATAATCCTGTGATAACAGAAAAGCAAGGAGGCTGATAATGGGTAATACAACACAGTAATGTCATATACCACTTGTAAGAAAAGGGGAGTATTCCAGCTCAGTAATTCCCTTGACAGTCGGGGAGAGCAATAAACTTGTGAAAGGTGTTGCTATTTTAGTTCTCTTTGCATGAAATTCGTGGTTCCAGCAGGAATTCATCTGTAGATGGCCACTTGGTCTCCTTTCCACTTGCTATTTCCTCATCTTCATTTATCTTGGGGTCATTCAGAGCAGGAGCACTGTATGGCCTGAAACCCAATCGTCTTGATATTTCCAAGCACTTCATAAATTAGCGTTCTGTGAAACCCGAGCATGGGGGAGAGCCCTTTAGGACGCTGTGTTTTGGTGAATGAGAGAAGTGATGTGTTTGTGGAAGCTTTGGTTTTATTACTGTAGTGCAGCTCTATAGAAGGAAGCGATGCAGCTCAGTGATGGTGGTGGATGCGTGTTCCTAGGAAATCCCTGGGTTTCTTTAAACTCTTTCACAGCTTCTGGGTTGTTTGTCTAAAAAGTAAGGATCTTGAGAACAGGCCATAGGGCAGGTTGCCCTGCTGTGGGTATATGTGTTGGTGGCAGTGTTACAGTACAAAAGAAACTCTATTTATGGCTTGTTCTCTTACAGATAACCAGCATAAACAGTGCTACTCTAACTTATGTTGGCTATATGTGGTTTGAACTGCCTGTTTGGATGCTGTGATACGATCCCCTTTAGAGCTGGAAAGCCGTCCTGCTTTCTCTGCATTTCTGCTTATCTATTTTAATGCTTCACATACTCAGTGTGTTTTTTGGCTGTTCTTTCATGCCCGCAACCACAAGCTCTTTATGGCTAGGATTGTTTGGTTTTTGTACAGCTGGGACTGCATGGTTAAAGGTTTGCAAATACAGATCATTGTTTCTGAAATCTAATGCTAAAATGAAGCAAAACAAAACAAGAGTTAAGTGTTGAGATTCAGGTAAGGGTCAGCAAAGGTTAAATTTGAAGTATATCTAAAATGGAATTTTATCTAAAGAACACTTAAAATTGAACTTGAAAAGTTTGGAAAAGCTCTTTTCTGATTAAAATGAAAATATCCCTAAGCAGATTACTCTGAGGCTAAGGCTTGAGAGCGACACAGTGTTTTCTTTCTTATGTACTCCTTGTACGGCTTGTGGAGCCAAGCAGCCGGGAATGGATGCTGGAGAGCATAAAGAAGCCCAGCTTCACCATTTGGCACCTCTGTGGTGTTTGAAGACCTCTAGCATTACTGCTTTTGTGTGGAGTGCATTGATCCAAAGGACCACTGGCCTTGCTTTCAGGTTTGTCCTCAAGATGTGTGCTTTGCCTGGGATGCCTGGAAGAAATAAACCCACTAATTAAGGTTGTATTAAATGGTAGCTGGGAGTAGTGGATGGAGAGGATTTATTGCTTAGGCACTTGATGTTTGTATCCCCGCTGCCTGTGCTTGTTTGTAAACTCTTCAGGGCAGAAACTGTTTGCATTGACATTTTTACAGCACGTCACCAATGGAGCCCTAATCCCTGGCTGAGGTTTTAGGAACCACAGTAAAGCAAATAAATATTGGGTGTTTGTTTTTTTCCTTCCTTTCCCTGTCAGATGTTACCCATAGAAATAAAGCACAGTCGTTTTGTCCTCTTCCATGGAATTTTATGCAAAGAAACACTAAAGTCCTCTACAAGTGACTTTAATACAACTCACTGTATTAATTCTTTAATGCGTAATGGAGCAGAAAGGTATCCTTCCCGTTTTGAGAAGGCTTCATTAGCTTTCAATTTTACTGACCTATGCAGATCTTTGTAACATCTAAAACCACTGCTGCTTTTGGGAACTTGACCCTGGACTTTCATTTTGTGTCCTGCTTTCAAGTTTGCAAACGCAGGGAATTTCAGTGTGTTATCCTAAGGGGAAAATTCTAGTACCATGCCAGAAACATTGCAAGGCAAGTGTCTGCATGGCTGCAGAGCATGTGATAAACCTCCCAGGCACTGAAGTTCAAAAGATTCAGCTAGTTGCAAGAAATAATATGAATGTTTTAAGTACAAACAGCTACTTCTGGAGCAGAACCTGCTGGCTGCTGTGAGGATGCCCGTAGCATGACTCTTTGTGCTGAATAGGGGTGATAAGATTTGTATTTGCCTATTCCTGTTAGTTCAGCTTTCAGGACAGTTCATGTGCAACCCACATCTTGCTGTCACAGTGGGGCCAGGTATTCTCCTGGCAGTGTAGGATACCTGATAGAGCAAGTGCTGCCTGCCCTAAAAGATGGAAATTGCTTTATAGGGCTCAGAATAGGCATCAACTTGAAGGATGTGTTATTCTAATACAGGGGAAAACACAGTTTGGCCTCCTTGTCCCTTCCACCTCCTTTTCCTTTCTTCCCTAGTTTTGACATTTGCAGGAGTCCAACTTACTAATACACTGTATTACGAACCTTATGAATCTTGGTTTGATTAGTACCAATATAATGTGGTCTTTCTTTTATTTCCCCTTTTCTTACTGCAATGAAGTTTGAAGCTGCTCCGTGCCCACCCACTGGCTGGAGAAGTTCATGTGTCTAGAAGCCTAAATTTAGTCCTTTGCTGACGCAGTGTAGTCATTCAGGCTTATCTGACACCCATTTTTTCTCCTGTTTTTGCCAAAGCATTTCCTAACAAGATGATGAAATATCTTCCAAACCTGCCTGTCTCCTTGCAAACTCAGTTTGCATCCTTTGAAAAATTGGACTGACATGTGCATTGTGCAATGAGAGATCATTTCAAGTTAATGATGTAAGGGTCAACTGGTAAGATAGGTAAAAAAAAGGAAGGATTTTAGTTTTCTTGGCAAGGCCATGTGTTCAGCGGTGGTGCTTAATTTTGCTGCTGTTGTGTACTTCTCTTGCCAAAGAAACCCAACAAAAAGCAGTCGTGTATTTGAACTCATAGGCGTCCCCTAATTTTCGTTGATGAGAAGTGTCAGTATTCTCCACTCCTTACTGGCCTGTTTCACTCAGGTATTTGGTTCTTTTGAACTCTGACTTGTGTCACTTTAATTACAGTCAAAACTAACTCAGCTATCACAGAAACAGGTTACCCAGTGGGAGGTTTTAATGTCAACCCATCCTTTCCTGATCTGTACATGTCTATCTCCTTTCTCATTCCTTTCTCTACTCAGCTGCTATCAGGCGTCTGCCAGGATGTTGACGGACCAGGACACAATGGCCTGCTCTTCTGTTGGATGGCGAAGATCAGAGGATGCCATCTCACTTTATTCCTTGAATTATGGGAACCTAAATACTCTGTGGGGGGGGCATGCTGATGTTCTGTACAGATTGTTGATACCTTCAGTGCAGCCTATTTGAGCTGGACAGCGCAGGAGTGCTCTTTTTACTAGTTTCTACCACTGGTCTTAATGAACTTGCTTGCTGCCACTCATTGTCTGCTTCATAAAAAAGGGTGATGAAAAATAGCATCAAAGGATCATGGGCAGTGTCTGCGCGTTGAGCCTTGGAGCTAAATTGTACCTAATGTGACATGTAACATAAAAGCTTATCACTTTGGGTAAATCTGGCAGTCTAGACCTTGTGATGGAGTGTATCGACTGTGGTTTCTCCTTTTCATGAAGGTGTGATGGGTGTTGGTGGCAGATGCTACAATGGCATCTTGTACAAGATTTGTGAAAGCAGGGAGAGGATTCGCAGCTGATCTGTCCTACAGCGTAGCCAGGGGAGTGTCAGAGAAGCATTAGCTACAGTGTAATACAGGTTCCTCTGTGGTTTTTGCTGAAAAGGGTAGGCTTGCACTTCTGACCTTCCTCTTTATTTCACGAGGCTTTGGATGGGGCTTTTTAGAAAGCACTGGCTTGATGACTTAGCGCAGACAAAGTGGAGCAGGAAGGATGGGGCAGTGGTGAGAACACCCTGTGGAGGGTGAGAAGCTGGCTCGTGCCCTGTGGGTTTGCCAAAGCCGAGCAAACAGCTGTGGTTGAAACCCAGGGATGAGCTCCCTGAGTGTATGAATGAACACAGACGTAATTTGCTTTCAGGTCACATAAGTTATTGTGTGTAATGGCAAGAGTAATAATAAGATACCTATGAACTGTGATGGGGAAGATTAAAGCTATTAAATAAAGAAGGGAAGAATATATTCGGGTACATTAGAATAACTTCATTTCCTCAGAAAAAGCTCCTGAGAAACTGAAATGGGTGATAAAATTAAATTACTTGGCAGTTGAGAGATACCTGAAGTAAATATATGTATTGTCTGTGGTGTCTTGGGCAAATACAACACTGTCATGTTCTGGTTTTCTGATTCATTTTTTTAACGTGATATCCTTTAACTTGCTTCTTATCCTGTGGAAGGTCAGTAGTAATATTGTTAGTGTAGAATGATGGCTGGATTTTGAGGATAAGGAGTAATTCTAGTAGCTGATGTAAATGCAAAAGTATAGATTCCTTTTTCTTTGAAGATATATCATGGTGTGTCATTTATCAGCAAAAAGAAAAGTGGTTCGGTTACTTGTCAAGACTTGAAAAGATGTGGCAAGATGATGCTGTATATTAGCTCCCTTTAAACAGTAGCATCTGAGACGGAACTGTTTTGATTCTGCACTGCTTAGAAGTCATATCTACATACTACCAAATTGCCGTGTTAGACTACAACTCTTAATTGTGCAATTGACCAATACTTTCAGGAAGCAATGAGACTGTGGTAAAATCTAAATGTGAAGTGGGCTTAAAAGGCAGTTATTCCAACCATGGTTTAATTTCCATATGGTACAATAAACACTCTTGGCTGGATAATGTTTTGGTACCCTGGTTGCAATGTCCAGATTCAGAATAGGAGACAGAAGGCTCAGTTGGATCATGAAGGAGATCGCAGGGCTTGTGAGTCCTTTGGTTTTGTTTCTTCTTTTCTCTCTGAGCCCTCAGTAGGACTGGAATGTTTGTCTGTTGGCTGCCTCAGAGGACCTTTTGCAGCAGGCCTGTGTTTTGATGAGCAGGCTTGGCAGGTAGCTCAGGTGTTTTAAACCACGCAGTACAAAAACGCTTCTTTGTAAAGTAAGGCGAGTGTGTGAGGGAGCAGGGAGAGCTGGAATCAGCTAAGAAGACTTAGGCTGTGGTTTAATTTCTGTCTCACTAAAGGCAAACTGTGGGATTTGGAAAGGAACGGAGTATGAACCAGACCCCAGGTTTTTTGTATGAGAAGCATAGTGGTATTTCATCCCTTTTAAAAAGGGTTTGAAGTACTTGCAGAGCATTACCAGTACTGCAGACATGAGCAATAGCAGAAATTCCATTTTTAATTGTTTTGCATTCCTTCATCTTAGGATCCTGGACCTCATAATGCACGCATTAAATGAAAACATACAGCTTTTGTTTGGAGTGAATATTTTCTATTGGAATGGAGAAATTAATGCAAGTGAAATTCTGGTTTAGATGATTCAAAGCTCAATGCAAATAACTTTCACTGAGTTACATGGAAATTCCAGGGGCAGACTGGAAAGGAGAAAGCTTCTTAACTAAAATCACCTTGGTAGGACAAGTAATAGTTTTTGACTGGAAAATGCTGATGCAGAATCAGGAGCATCATCTATTCTGGAAGTTTTCCCTCAGTTTTGCAAGGAGCGTTTTTGATAGCTTGGTTTTTATGTACTTTTAAAACACTGCTTGAACAGCCCAGTGGAAGGGGGAGGGAAATGGCACCAAATTCCTTGGGCAGTGTAGTATTCACCAGAGCAATTGGTCTTCTCCAGCAGTGGAGTGAACCACAGATCTTTGCAAACAGTTTTTTAGGTGGCTGTGTGGGAATTGGTGGGCAGATAGCAACTGAGGATTGCTTATTGTCATAAACAGGAGATAGGAAGTGAGGGTTGCTAGGAGGAAACCTGAACTGAGATGGCCGTGATGGGGAAGCAAATTTCACCTGGGATATTCTTAGTACTGACATAGCTGACAGCTCAGATGAGTGCTTTGCTCTGCTGATCATTTTCGAGTTGTCTTTGCTTAATGTGAGCATAAATAAGTAAATATCGTGGACAGATCTAAAAAGAGAGAAAATAGAAAATCATTGTGTAAAAGTGACTATTGGAGAAGTGATGTACGGTGCTGAGGCAGCTTATGTAGTACCTAAAATTTTATGGAAAATATTGTTAACTTGTCTTTTCTGTTTTGTTTCAGTGTTCAGAGGTCATGAAACTTAATCCACAGCAAGCTCCACTATATGTGAGTACAAAATCTTAAGCGTTTTTTCCTTTCCTCCTAGCTGCACAAAATGCTTCCCACCACCCTTTCTGGAGGTGCTGCTCTTTTTCTCTTTGCTCCCAAAGACATTATTTGTATTTATTCAGTTGCAAATGCTCAGTGGTAACGCTCAGGTAAGTCCCAGAGCTCCCCTGTCTTTCCAGTAGACAATTATAAAGAAGTTCTGAGACATGTATAGCTGTCACCATGCAGGCAAACCCCTGCTTTGATTTGTTTTCTCCCCAGTGTATGACTGTGCTCTTCTGAGTTGATGCTGTTGAGAGGTGGTAAGAAGTAATTGCTTGTGTGGAAAATAGGGCATCCTAGTGTGCAGCGCTTGCCCACTGTGATAATATTTTCCTGGTTGGAGTTTTCAACGTGGCAGGGAGGAACTGGAAGCCGCGACGGGCTCAGCTGTGCTGTGGCTGCTGCAGCAGGGTCTGGTTTACGTCAGCCTCCTGGAAGCTCGTAACCTCGATGGCTGCATTAATAAAGAACAAGCTTCCTCTCGCTCTTGAATAGCAGCTTTGTTGCAGAACATGGGGACTGTCAAATTAGACCTGGATTTGTGGGGGTGTGTTGCATGTGTGTTAAATCTGTGCCAAAGCTGCCAGCCAGGTTTGTAACCGTTTACTTTCCATATTGCCATGCTCAGAACAGGCTTAGCTGAGGAAGCCATCCTGCTTATGGTCCTACCCACAGACCTTGTGTTAAACGAGGGTAGAGCTGGATGCAGGGGTGGAAAATTTGGAGGGAAAATTGCTTGCAATTGTGGCTTCTATGGGAAAGGAAGGAGGAAATGATCAGGACTGGTGGTATCTTGGAAAATGTGTGTTGTAAATAATGGATCTTATTGACCTTCAATGCCATGGAAGCTTTTAACTCTTGCCTACTTTTAATTACCAGCTGGAAGTTTGCACTGGAAGTTATTCTTATAGTACTAAGTTCAGTGCTTGGAGCAACATTAAAACACTATGTAGTTTGACCTGCTTTTGGGAGAATGGCTCTTCTGGAACACACCATCATATCCTATGTTTTGCAACTAAATGTTGCCTGAATTTTTTCAGTCACAAGCCCACTGAATGCATCTTGACATTGAAGAAACTTAAGTTTTATTCCCTTTTAATGTGTCCTATATGCAAATATATGATATAGATGCCATGGTAGAAGCACATGAGTGATAGAAGGCAGGATAAAATTATTCTTACATCTTTTGAACAGCGTATGACTTAACTAATCTGAAGTCTTTGTTTTCCTAGTCTTATCTTCTGGCTTAGTTTATTTTCCCACTGTTTTGTGCGGGTTTTATTTAATGTGTAATACTGGAGTGGTACACTTAAAAGTCCTTGTCCCCACGTGATAGTGAGGAGGACTGGGCTGAGGTCAGGTGTAGCCCAGTGTGAAACAATGATTATATGGCACTCGGTGTAGTGTTTAGTTGCAATGCAAATAAGTTGCTGATGGCATTATTAATACATCGGTGACTCCCCTTTCTTTCTCCTCCTCCGCTGGCGAGGTGTGTCTGCAGATCAGCTCCCTTTCAAAACAAACAAAGTTTGGTAGCTTAAGGAAGGCAGGGGGCAAAGCAGAAACTCAAGGACCTTGAAAAGTCAGTATTTAGTCTTCCTATTTGCTCTCAGTATAAATGCTTTGTACATTTTAAGATCAGTTTTTCTTTCCATGTGTTGTTAATTGACATCTTAGCTCATCGGAGAGTTGTTGGATGTGAGCAGCACGTAAGTAAAATGTATCTTCCTGGTATTTTATTGTTCAAAAGGCAGACACAACAGCTTTGTGGCCTGGCCATTGCTAGGTAAATAACGAACTGCATCAGGTTCCTTCTTCAAAGTGATGTCAACTCTGTTTTCCTGGTATAGGCTCCTTGAACTTGTTGTCAAATAACTAAGAACCATATGCTGTGAATTTCTCCATGGGGAATTTCATCTCTGTAAAATAAACAACTGGAACTAAGAGGCAATACAGACATGTCAGGGGATCTCCCTGCATTTGTCTACTGTGAGGAAAAAATTTCTTCCCCCCAGATTTCACCATTTGTTCTTCACACCTTTGCGTTGCATCCTTTATGCTCTTTGTCTTTGAAGCCAATAGGTTAGCTTCAAGATTACTTAATTTTGTTTACTATTTTTGTTTAATCTTGCATGAGCTTCATTCTCAAAGCTCCATTAGTAGTTATCAGCAGCATTGTTGGCTCTTTTTAGGAGAAGAAAGTGAAAAATGATGTCTCCAGTTCAGTTCCTGGAAGGCAATTAGAGAGCTAGAGCATGTTTTATCCTATCTGGTAATTACTAGGTTGCCCAGATGAATACCTTACAATTATGAAAAGTGCTTTGGGAACCTGAGATGTCTACTGTACTTGAGATCAAGGTTTTGTGGGTAATGGAAAAGATGGTACTTCCACATAGGCACTAATAGAGGGATGGAGATTCTTGTAATATCTGAGCCAATGTATGTAAATAGAGGGAAGCCCACCTACTGCATCCTTGGTACCTTCTTTTGGCTGCTTGGACTTTGCTTCTTCTGTAAATATCAGCTGTCCTGCTTCTGCAGAGCTTGTGAGCCCTTTGTAAGTGTAAAGATTAAGAGATAAGGTGGAAAACACATAATAAGTATGGTGGTTTTGTGATTGTATATGTCTTGTCTCATTTAAGTCTCATTGTTCCCTGGTTAATGAGGTTGCAGAAACTGGAGTTGAGCGTTATGTTGCTGCAGGTTTGGGCTGGGACAAGAGTTCAGCCTTTCCTCTGCAAACCGCTGGCCCCTGACTTGTTCAGTTGGTCTCCCCAGGAGCATCATATCTCTCACCCAGAGCTGTTCTTTACCTGCCCTGAACGCTGTTTAAGGAGGAATCCTGGCCCCTGAGCTTCGTGCAGCTCACAACAGCACAGTCATGGGGCAGAGGAGCTCATGCCAGGAGAGATAG
Organism: Psittacus erithacus; assembly: GCA_009867235.2. NCBI lineage: Eukaryota > Metazoa > Chordata > Aves > Psittaciformes > Psittacidae > Psittacus > Psittacus erithacus. The sequence goes on along the minus strand of WYDI02110703.1, from coordinate 91,852 downwards.
GGAAGCAAAGTGTTCCTCAATATAGCACGGGGAAGGTTCACTGCAGTGTGATACCGTTAATGCCGGTGTTTAAACAAGCTGTAGGTCAAGCAGCTATCCCGTCTGTGCCATTGTCAACACGTAATTCCCTTCATAAAAGGCAGTGTTACTTTGCAGAGTCTGTGGCTTAATAGTGTGGTGTGAATTTGAAATAAAGATGTTCCAACCCACTTCCTCATTCGCCAGGTATCTCCATGGGGTACTGACATGAGCGGCTGTCTTGCTGCCAACAGTGATGTTCTGAAGAAGTGGGATAGTAGAGTGGGGAAGTCATGGATAAGGTCTCCTATGATTCACATAGTTGTGATGATAAGGTTCTAGTTCTCCATATTGCAGCAGTGGTCTTAAGCTTTGTGATACAAGCTTGACTAATGCAGAGGTGGTCTCTAGAGCCATAATCATTATAGCGTTGGGAGGGTTTTAGCAGAGAATGAGCTTTATCTCCCAGCTTTTCACTAGCACAGGTCACGGTTACAAAAAGCAACTGTCACTTGGCTGGATTGAGTGTATCTGATTTCTGTTGCTGCTGTTCTCATGAGTTGTTTTCTTCCAAGTGTGTAATTACATGGATCATGCTTTACATAGTCTTTGGGGCAGCTGCAGATATTCTGTGGAAAAGGGGCTATGTAATACAAGGTCCTTCAGATGCATTGATTTCTTCATGTGCATTTTACTGTAGCATGTGCAAAAAAGTCTGTAGCTGGACAGTCCTTTGGTTGCCTGTCTCATACTGCAGTTGGGAACATTTCTGTTGTGAGATCAAACGCAACAAAATTGGATCAAATCCAAAACCATCTTTGCCCACATCCCTGTTGAGTTTCAGTGCTGTCCCATTGATACCAGAACTCTTACCAGGCGCAGCATAGTGGATGGAGGACAGTGTTTCAAACCTTATTTCTGCTCTGCCTGGGGCTTTACTTGGGAAGCCAGGTCTCAAACTGAAGGAACAAACTATTCCAGTTCTTGTTGGGAATGGGAATGAGAGAGTCGCAGAAGTCTTTGGTTGGTGGGAGGTGGGAATTCAGGAGCTTCAGTTTTGTTTGTTTTTGTTAAGTACTTGAAATGACCTCACTGATGATCACCTTTTCATAGAAGTTGCGTATCTCTATGAGGAAGAGTCACATTTGCAACCTGTGAGTTACTTCCTAGCTGTTGTCAGTGTGTTATTGGAATATCCAGATCATTAAGAAGTATGTGGATAGGAAAAAAAGGGTTAACAGTACTCAAATCAAAGGAGGTTTATTATTAAGTGACCTTTTCATTGTTGTGATTCATTAAGTTCTCTGTTTGTAAATGAAATCATTTAAATTGGTCACTTGGCTTAAACACAACTGTTGCTAACAGCCAGGCAAGAGAAAGAAAATGGGAAAGAGCTTCGTAAAGGTGAAGTGTTGATCTTTTATAAGTGCTACTGTTAATTGAGAGTCCAGCAGAGTGTTCAGCAGGAGATTTAATTACAACAGGATCAAGGAATCACAAGCTGTGTCCCTATTTCTAACCGAACTTTAATAAATAGAGAGTGCATGTGAGTAAATGATCAAGGTCAAGTTTCCAACTGTATCCAATGTCCTGAAAAATCTTACTTCAAAAGTCACCTGCATGGGTTCTGATTTCAGCTTTTGGTAGTTACAGGATCTTTGCAATGTTATTGATCGTTCTTCTAACCCAGTTGCATCTCCTGCCACTCTGAAGTCAATGCTCGTTTTCTTTTATAGAAGAATAATCTGAAAGCAGTATTGAGTATGAATGTGCTGGAAAAGGACTGGGGTTATATGCAGGGAAAGGAGTCGGGAAGCATTAAGTGTCATCTTTGCTTGATTACTACCAAGGCTACAACCTTAGATCTGCCTTTAAGAGGGGAATGTTTTTTTCATGGCGATAATGATCAGTGGGTGTGAAGTGGAAAAGATTAGCAGCTGGAGAACCATGATGTACTGCTGCAGACTTTCTTCCTTTTCCCTTTTTGATTAAAAGGAACAAACTTGTTTTAAATCACAGCCCTCCTCCTCTGCATGGTTTGTCTAAGGTGTGCCCACGTTATTTGGAGCGACAAACCTAAATGTGTCATAACTGTTGATTGCATGGGAGGGCAAACACTTAGTTGGTAAAAATGCTTCCATTGACTTTAGTCTTTAATCAGGTCTGGGGATGGAGTCTCTTGTATAAACTGCCACTTAGGAGCTGTGTAACCTGCAGAGTTTTTCAAGGAGAGTTTTGATAGAGATGAGAGCTCCCACTTCCAAGCCAAAATGTCATGCAACTTAATGAAGTATGAACTTCAAAAGCCTCAGAAAGAATGCATTGACCCTCTCTTAATATAACCTGGGTTTTGGGTACAGTAGGTCCTCTCTTCTGTTAATGAATGAACCACTCCTGTAGATTTCCCGATGTGTCCTGCTTTAATCTGAAATGGGACAAAAAGGATAATGATTACAGTATTTTTCACCCACTTGTATATTTCACACAGCGTGATGCCCTGCTGAAGTGCATGTGTAGAATTGGAAACAAAACCAATTGTGATAACCTCTGATGTTCATGTTTTAAGAAAAACCCCTCTTTTTAATAAATATGAAAGGGTTAAAGAAAGCAAGTTGACAATACAGAGAACTTGAGGCTTACGACAGCAGTGTGTGTCCCAGGTGCTGGGGTTCCCCATGTCTGTGAGCGCAGCGAGGTGTCGCGCAGGTAAGGTGGCAGCTGACTTGTTACCTTGGCTGGAGCCATCTCAGGTGTGACTTGTGCACTATTGTGTGCTAGATAATGAATGATCATCATTCTCTTCTGAAGGGACAAAAGGACAAGACGGAATGCCTTAGAATCTTACAGTGAGATGTCACGAGGTTGGCAGCTGTGGTTTAGTTACTTTTCTACTAACGCTGACTTTATTTGCTTAGTGGCATCTATGGTGACAAAGTCCGCTGGGATGCCTGAATACCTGAGATTAGTACAACAGACAAAGTAGAGCATACTTCACATGCTTTTGATGTGGGAGTTTCTCACGAAAATCACTCTACATAAGCCCTGTCTTTCTCTGGAGATCCTTAGGCAAGGAGAGAACCAGCCTTGATGTTCAGTTCAGCTCTGTGGTGGGAGGATCTGATAACCCTCTTGTCTTTTATTTGTTGGGTGCTTGATTTCTTCTTAATAACAAACTAGCTTTCTGCCCCACCTTCAAAATGTCTTTGAATTATGAATGAGTGGAAGGCCTCTAAGCACCTTCTACAAATAATTTACAAATATTTGCTTGTGTTGCTTGTGGAAGAACAAGTTTTATGTCAATTGGGTGCCTGAATAAACTGATTTTTTGAGGAGCACATCGCAACTTGTCTGGTTCTGCTTTCATTCTGCGGGCAAAATGGTTTCCTCACTAAACTGCGCTTGACCTCATCTGTGAAGTTTGTCACATCCTTGATCCAGGTTCTTTTCATCCCCCACTTTCCAAGTTCTGGTCTACATCATACAAGAAGCCATGCCTTTCTGTTGGAGTGAATATCTGGTATCTGTCCCCCAAGCTCTGCACCATCCTCTGGCAAGCTGCCTGTTGCTTCTCAGTTCCCAGGTACCTAAATGAAGACTTTGGGTTGCATAGTTTGGTTATTGTGAGGCTGTTCTCTTGGCTGGCTTCTCTTAAGTGAGATGTTCACTAGCTCATGAGATTTGTGCAGTGTTAGTGCAGGACTCCATGTCAAATGGTCACTTCTGTGCATTTGCTGAAGGCAGCTTTGGCTGGAGAAGTTGAAAGGGGCTGCCTGACTGTCAGCATCACCTTTCTCCAGGATATGCCATGGGTGGAACTGGAGCTCAGAGGCCCTTTCTTCCGTATTACCTGAAACTACAAATGTTTGTGACTTGGGTTCAAAGCCCTCCTCCCATAATTACCTATTTCTTTTCTTCTTTGGTCCTGTGATCTTTCATTCTGTGGTCCTGTTTTGTGGGTATGAATGTGCTGGTAGACAACAAATGGTCTAGCTTCAAGTCTGGAGCACTTATCTGAAATGCTGCCCTTGTCTTTACTGTAAGGGTGGCGAGGCACTGGAATGGGTTGCCCAGGGAAGTTGTGAATGCTCCATCCCTGGCGGTGTTCAAGGCCAGGTTGGGCACAGCCTTGGGTGGCATGGTTTAGTGTGAGGTGTCTCTGCCCATGGCAGGGGGGTTGGAACTGGATGATGTTAAGGTCCTTTCCAACCCCTAACTGTTCTATGATTCTGTTTTCAAATAACCCTTCAAATCTCCTGCACTCTTCCTGCACTGCCTCCTGTCTGCATGAAGGTTGTGCTGCATGTGGTGTCTCTGCAAATTCTCGTCCTCTGTCTTGCTCAGTAGAGCAATTCCATCTTGTGTTTAAGTGGAAAATCGAATAAACTGTGATTAATTGTTCTGTGCAAAGATTGATGCTGTGCACTGCCATCAAGTGGTTGTTCTGTTGCAGGACACATTTTCAGTGCTGTTGGCTGCAGAGCTGCCTGTGTTTGTATAGTTGCTTCGACCTCTTTCTTGTAAGCATTGCGGGCGTTTCATCTGTTTACTACTTGTGGGTGTGGAGGGTACTTCTTCAGTACGATACTGGTTATAATGGTTTCCATTCTTTAATGGGAAAAAAAATGTCACTTTAAAAAGTGCCTCAGTCATTACAGTAGCTCTAAGTACTATAGTTGTGAAATCTTTGAAGACTGGCTGGAAAATGAACATGAATGCCCTGAAACACACTCAGAGCTCTCTCTCTTCAAAGGCTTTGCTGTAGAGGAGGCTGAAGTACCAGGAAAACACCATCCTTCTGCTCTCCTGTCTTTGGATGTTGCTGTTCAAACCTGATTTTTCTTTTTCCCCCTTAAAGACACCTCAAGGCTGTTTGTGAAAATACCCCAATGACAGGCGACTGTTTCAAATAATGTGTCATCATATGTACTTTATCTTCCAGGAACTGTGACTCTCTCCGCCTCTCTGGTGCCAAGAGAATAGCTGCATTTCTGTTAGTCACTGAATACATTCAGGCTGCCCGCTATTTCTCCCAAGCACAACAATTCTGTTGTTATTGCTACATGAGTAATTAGCAGGAAATGCTATCAATCACTGAAACAGCTGGTAATAAAATCGCCTGGTTCAGTTCTCTAAGTGTAGTAAAGAACAGAAGGGGCTTTAGGATGTGGCCGTCAATTTGGATGTGGTTTATAGGAATTGATTGTAGCAGTTTCTGAGAAAACCTCTTCACAGCAAGATCAATATTTATGGAAACGGGATGGTGCTGAAGGGGATATTCTGCCATAGAGAAATTCCTCCATCTTGTCTTCATGTGGTGGCACTACATGGAGATTTGCATAGTTCAGAGGGCAGTCCCCAGTGTGTTACTGCTTGTGTACCTCCATTCCTCCTCCTTCTCTGTACCAGAGCCATGTGGAGCTTGTACTGGAAGAAATTAGGGGTTACTGTTCATACTTACTTATTCAGGCCGTGGTGACTGGGAACAGCAGTCACAGAATGCTTTAAATAAATGGTCTAACACTAAACTGCCCAAATAAATGAAAGGAAATAATTATTTTCACTCTGCTGCCAATTTCAGCCAAACAGTAAAATTACAGCAGTTTTTCCCTAGATACTTGGATGTAACACAAATAGTGAATGGCACTTTTCCCATCTTTCTATTTTTCCCCTTCAGTTTTTCCTGTTAATTTTATTGTTAATTTTATCACTTCTTCCTGAGAGCTAAAAATGATTGGACATGACCTTGGCTGTGTATTTTGTGGAGGCTGTCTGCATAGCACAGTGCGGCAGTGACCTGATGTGCTAAGCATACTCTGAACAAGTGTTGGTAACATAAGTGCTGCAGAGCATGTGGAACCCTATGCTAAGGCAACGATACAGCTGTTAACAGCCCAATCTAATAACTCGTCTGGCTCTGTGTAGCAAAGTGGTATGTCATGAAGATGTACCTGTTAAGATCACTCGTGTCGCTTTGCCATTAACAAGATCCTGTTACTTTGATGGATTTTTCTGTTGTAGAGATCTCCTTCAAGCTGCCTGAATTAAGATGTGTGTAATACTCACAACATCATCTTGACATTCTGTAAAGATTCATCTCTGACCTGATTGATTTGGAGACTGACAGGGGCATGCTCTGGTAAAAGATGTGAGCTGCTAGCAATGGATTTCCTCAAGTGTACCCAGTTCTACAGGAGTTTGCGTTGCTTGCATTGGTTTAGGGTAGGAAGTCCAGCCCTTGCTCTCCTCAGACCATTTATCTCTTTGCAAATAAGCCCTGCTGCAGGATTAGACACTGGGCTGGCCTTGGACATGGTGTGGCTGTGAGATTGCTTCAATAACTTGGCTATAATGATGCTGACTCTGCAGACAGGCAAGTCAAGGGCATCCATGCTGTGTTTTGAGCACAGGTCATGCTCAGGATGGATCTGTGGGAGCCCGCTTGGGCCTGGAGGCATCAGTTCAGGGCTGTTTATCATAGATGTCTGTCTTTTCCCACATTTCCTTCTATACAAAGTCTTAACTAAATGCTCTTTTGACTCTGGATTCCTGCTTTGCCCCCTACTTTATCCATCAGTATGCTAAGCTAATCCTATTCTTGGACCAAATTCTATCTCACCTTTGGGGGAACAAAGTGGTGAAGAAAGTTATTTTCCATCTATCTTAGTGTTTCAGTCATGGCTCTGTGGCCACCATTGGAAGAGATCTCAGTGCAGCGTTAATGAAATATGGAAGATATCACCTTGAGTTGCTGTGTGAGCTGACGGAAAAGCATGTACCATCATTCTGCTCTTTTGATGGCCTCTGGGCAAAACATTGCTTTCTACAATAGTATTTTCCTAAGGGTGAGAGGCTGCTTTGCAAAATCTTTCTCATCATGTTAGGGGCTCAGTATCCATACTGTTAACCTGAAACCCTTTGCTGACAGAAATAATAGCCTTGCTTTTAATTTAAAAAGGAAATGAAGTTAAGGTTGGAGATGGATCTTTTTATTTTCTGGACCATTGGAGTCGTTCTTGTTGTCGTCTTTTGTGCTGTGGTTGGTTATGTTAATTTAAGACAAATAAATCTCTGCTTTATGCTCCTTTAAGATCAAGGAGTTTGAAGTCATTGACTATGAAAACGGACCCATATCTGCCCCGAACTTGGCAGCTTGCCATCCTGTTTATTTCTGGAGTCTCTCCCTGGAGCTTTTATCTGCAAGAGGTTGCAGCACTCCACCCTGAGCGACATCCATCTTTCCCCACACTCCTGACCCAGGTCACTGCCTTTATCAAGGGGGGATATCTCCAGGCAAGCAGGGATATCTAGAGCTGCTCATGTTCAGACAGATTTCACAGCCCTACCTTTGTTTCTGGGACTGGAGCTCTGCAGAACAGACTGTGTTTGATGTGATTTCTTTCTTCCCTGAATGCTGCTCCAAGTCAATACGTACCTGTGAAATTGAGGATGTCTGTAATGACTGCTTTTATCTCCCTGTACCATTTACCTCCTCCCACAGCCGATTCCTTTTATTTACATGTGCTGGGAGCTCCAGGGTAAATGGCCACATCTGCAAGAGGGGATGGATGGTTCAAGATGTGGTGTTGCGGCATCTAGGAGCAACGTCCCAGGAGGCAATTTGGAAACCCTAAGAATGTTCCTGTGAGAGAAAACGCGCCCCAGATTAAGTGAGGTCCACTGAAAAACTCACCCCATGCTAAGGTAGGGAGGGAAGGGGACTTAGCTGGATGTTTTGAAGGTAAGACTCATCCCCAGGTTATAACCCTCAGGGTTCTGCTGCTCCTCTGCTACTATTAACCTGGGAATAGCAGTCCGGAAGAGTTTGCTGGATGTAGGTTATTTTCTTGCTGTGTGAAAAGAGCATCACTTGGGTTTATGAGCCAGCAATGATAGCCCTTGATGCCTGTATCACAGCTGACCAGCCAGAGTGCTTAGTCAGACCTGGAAAAACAGGGACCCAAGCCTTTCTCAATCAAAAGGGTTATTCCAGGAGGTGGGAGTACTGCCATGTTTGCTCTAAAAATGGTTGCCCAAACCCCCATCTCCATTTGCAGTTAGGAGCCCCTGTGGCTGCGCCTGCTTTTGTTGTGCATGAAAATGTCCATGTGCTGTGGGTGTCATTTCCAGATGTGCCTCTCCAGGGGGTTAAACACATGTTTGCACCAACCCAAAGTAACCTTAGATGGGAGGGATCTTCCAAGATACTCAGTTGAGGCAGGGACGCTGGGAGCAAAAGCTTAGCTGTTGATCTTGTGTAGTGGCAGAGGTAAATCGTAATGGTTCATTGAACATCTAAACAATTATATTTTACCTTCTTTAATGCAGGATGACTTCTGCTGTATTTTCTAAAGCTGCCTTGCAGTTGCCTTTTTCATCCTCCAGCTGATCTCAGCATTCTGCAGTTCTCAATTTGAGGTGTAATTGTCTTAACTTCCCCTTTGAGTTTTTTCTAACTTAATTATTGTCAATCCTGCACGCTTTCCAAGGAGAACGTCATATGATTGAAAAGGCAGCTTTTCCTTTAAAAGCCATTGGGATGAAAAGTACTCGGTGTGTTTGAACCATGATTCCCATTTCATTGATGGGGAAACTCGAAGGGCAAGGATGTGAAAGGACTTGCCTCCTCCTGTAATTACAGCCTGATCTGTGTGCTCTGTGTTGAGCACTAGCTCGACAGCAAGTCAGATTCCATCTAAAACTGAATAAATAGAGATATCAATGAGCCTGGATTCCTTGAAGGTGAAGGAAGAAACCACAACTGTGATTTTGTGCTGTCCTGGGTACAGTGCCATTCTCTTGGGAGCTGTTTAGAGCTTAATAAAGAGGCTGGGGGGGAGAAAATGTTTCAAAAGCCTGTTTCTCCTTTTGTGTCCCAGCATAATGCAATAAGCAATGACCCAACAAGCATCTGATTCATGTTATGAATAGCGGAAACAAAACAAAACTTGTTACAGTGGCAAGTTACATTTACTCATCTAATCCAGCACCTAATCCAGCCTCTTTAATGAAGCATCATAACGCTGATGTCTATAGGAGCTCTTAGAAGAAAATACATTGAGAGGCAGGTTTCTTTCCTTACATCTGAGTCTCTTAATGCATGGACTTTCCATTCAGTTGGATTACACTTGCTAGGTTCTTCCTGCATGAAAAAACAGGCAGAGATGGCAATGGTCATCCGCAGCAATTCTGCTTTTCTGTGTAGAACAAATCCTGGTGGCTAGTGTGTTGTCATTAAAAGCAGAAGGCTCAAGCGATGCTGTCTAATACATGCTTCATTTTCATAAGTATTTTTAGACCCTGTGTGTGTGGGGAGGCCAGAGTTGGGTGGTTAATAGGTTAGGTAATGTACTTCAAAATTCCCACTATGACCCATGGTGGGGAAACCCAGCTTAGAAATCACATGCTTCAGCTATAAAAACACAGCTTGGCTTTTTTTGGGTGTTTTTGGAGGGTTCTTTTTTAGTGTTTTGGGGGTTTTTTTAGAAACTTTAAAATCTGATAGCCAGCAATGCTGAGAATACTTTTTCCCCCTCATAGTCCTTTGTAGAGAAATGCACATATTCATTCTACCTGCTGCTGGTAGAACTGATATGATGCCCGGTTCCCCAATCCCAGACGGATTTCCAGAGCTGGAAGTGGAAAAGAAAGATGTCTTTACATGCTCAAAACAATTACTTCTTTATGGACGGTGGATGGTATTTTTGAGTTAATAATATAAGTGATCTTAATTCTTTTAAGCTTAAGGTTTTTCGCTTCATCGTCACTTCCAAATAATGCTGAGGCCATTTATTAAGGGGAAAAAAAAGCCTTTGAAGGTAAATAGTTTGTTGTAACAGGCACAGAAACCAAGTCTGAGAAAGAAGAAATGATTACTCAGTTGCTTGAGCTTTGCCTTCACATAATCCGCGTACCTTTAACTGCAGCACTGGAAAAATAAATACCCAACAAGGTGAAATTGCCCTAATGCCAGGAAAATCTGCTGACAAACAGGTGTGTTGTCAGTCTAGTGTTGGGTTTTAGACCTAGTAACAGCATTTGGCTTTTCTGGGGATAATTGCATTTCTGCTGCCCTGACTAAGCCTAAGGTTCAGAGATGTGCCACTCTCAAATCCCTTTCTGAATTGTTTCATAGTAGTTTAAAGCCCAAGGTCAGACTTGGCTTTCCAGTGCATCAATCCGTTGGCAAAGCAAATCTGCTTTCTTCTTTGGTTTGAGGAAGGGAATATTGTTAAAGAGCCACATCCACCTTCTTTATGTCCCATTTCAGCTCTCTGAAACCAGAGATTTTCAGATCTGAACGAGGGGAGAGAGTGACCTCTTTGGGAATGGACCAAAATGGAATGTTTTCATTTCCAACGGGCTTTAAGCCAAGTAAATATTGGTCGATCCAAACTAGTTTTGAAATTAAATTATTCTTATTTGTTGGAGCATTCCAGAGAATAGCTTTGATGTGTCTGTACTTTCACCAAAGGGATATTGGCAGGCTGGACTCCCATTTCTAGCCATTCGGGATGAAAGAAGGGTTATAATAACCACCTTGTGTGGCAGTGATGCTGAACAGATGACATTTTTTGACAATATTAAATGAATAAAGGTAAACATACTTCAATTAAAATGTTTTTGGAGGCTGAATGCAATGGGGCTGTTGGAAAGACTTCTGTGTGGGTTGGAGGAATTTGATTGCATTTGTAATTGATTTTCTTTAACTCCAAAAATGTTGGGAAGAAAAGGGTTTGTTCTGTACGTTATTTCCTTTCCAAATAAATGTTATTTGAATATAACTTTTAAAAATCAAATTAAAATGGGCAGTACACAGCAACATTGTTAATGAAAGGGAAATGGAGAATGTGTGTTAAAGGAGGACGGTCTTATTTACTGCTTTGCGCTTTTGCTTCGGGAGTCTCGGATCACATCATACACAGTGAGCTGTACCAGGCACAGTACAACCTGTAAGGAAACTGAAGCACACAAGAATTAGGTAGCATGTTCTTGGTCTTGCTGAAGGTATTAGAAGACAGCTTAAAACTTCAAGTAAAAAGAAAACAAAACAGAACATGCTCAGCTATAATATAGATATTGGGTGTTCCACTTCAGTCTTTTGCTGTAGTGTCCTCCAGAAGAAGAGGAGGAGGGAGCAAGGTGCTGGAGACCATCTCACTATAAAGTGCTACATGGACACAGCTGAAGAGCCTCTTAACCTAGTATCAGCTGATGATAACTTGTGCTCCCCTCCACTTACACAGTAACTGAAATAAACTGAATTAACATAAAAAGAGTGTGGTACAATGTGGTGGGAAAGGATGGCTGGAGGTCATTTCATCTGACCACCTTCCAAAGCAGGGCCACCTTCAAAATTAGGTCAGGTATATGTATGTTCTATCTGTCTATCTATCTGTCTATCTATCTGTCTATCTATCTGTCTATCTTTCACTTCTATATAAGAAGTTCAGCTATCATTTTTAAAATCCTGGCTTAGATTTCAGGTTGCACGGAACCCCTGGTGTTGAGGTTTCTTATGTGTATTTGCATGGTGTTTTGTCAATAACAAAATATATAAATTAGACTTTGCAATAATGCTGCAAATTAAATTGCTTTTCCTTGAAACGAACACATGGACAGACATGTGCCTTCTCGCGTGCACCTTGTGCGGGATTGGCTTTAGTTTCACCCAGAATTTCAGTAGCTGAACTTGATTTCTGAGTTAAATGAAAGAAAACTCTCCTTTACCAGATGCCACTTTAAACAATCAGCCCTGTTGATGGGCGTCCTGAAATGTTACCTGCATTTCAAGTCCGTTTAAATACTTCGTGTTCATGCCTTAAGGGAGAAACAGTTTGAACAAAGACGGATGTAAAAACCAAAGCGCGAAGGATTTGCGGGTTAAAGCTCCAGCTTTTGTTTTTTTGAACATCCGCTCAAAACTGAATCCATTTGCTTGAAATGGAATATTTAGTTTCCAGCTCAGCATGTGAACTGGTCATGCTTGAATTTAAAGCTTGATTTATTTCTTTTTGCACCTGTTTTCATTTTAACAGTGACTATAGGCGAGATATACTTAAGCTACATAGCTACATAGCTCCTTTCTCCCCAGCTGGGAGTCTGGCCTGATATTATCACGTGAGACCTTCCTAAAATGTACATTTGTAACTGCGGCCTCTGGAAACACAAACTACACTTATTGCTTCATTTATCTGTTTGGAATTCTTGGGTGTTTTTCTTGTTATAATACTGACCCATATATTTCTTCTTAATGCCAAGGGCTGGTTGTGTACTGCACTGCAAAACCTTGTTTCTATCAAAACAAGGTGCAGATCTGCCCCTGGCAAGAGGTCCCAGACAGGCCGAGTCAGAGAACTGGACATGAACTTGGAGAAGGAAGCTGTTGATGGGGTGTAAAAGGAGCTGAGATGAGGGAGAACAGGGGGAGATGGAGCCTGGGAAGTGATGCTTACACGCATTGCTGTACAGGAGGGCTTGGAAGCCTGGGATTTCTCTGCAATAGTTATATGTGACAGAGAGAAGGGATGAACTGAGCGAGCTCAAGAGGATGGTTTTGAATGAATCTACATGTGTATTCTGTTGGATATACAAATTAGAGTTATGCAGTCTGCAATAATAATAAAAACATCATTTCCAGATTTGCAGCCTTGACCATATGCTTAATGGAGTGGTGGCAGAGAGCTGGCTAATGCAGCTGCAATGTAAAACGGGGGCATCCAACTGGTTTTGATCTTGATGGAAAAGGGGCAGAAGGTCGTGTCATAGCCTGTTGTTCTCAGTACTGTAGTTTATATAATTTCTCAGGCAGATAAATGATGTATGGTGAGATCAAATGAAAATGCTCCATTTAGTTCTGTACTAACTGCAATCCATCCTCTTTATTTTCCCTTCCTCGTGGAAAATGGAAGGATATCGGAGGATATTGCTCCTGTTCTTGTCCATGCAGGTGTATGAATTGCAGGTGTATTTACTGTATCCTGTGCTGGGTTAACTGTGATAACCATGTGTATCCTTCAGGAATGTAATTTGCTTGCAGCAAAGATCAGTAAAATGATAGAATATACCAAGATACTGAAACAAAGCCGCCCTAAACCAAAGTAGGAGTATTTAGCCAACATATCATGACAGGTTTCTTTTTAGGGCTTGAAGAACTGCTGGTTTTGAGAATGTAAAGAGCTTTTCACCAAGGTGTGAGCTTATAGATGAGTAAGAAGAGATACCACTGTCTGTACAGCCAGCTGGTGGCTTTTTCTTTGTAAGGAAGGTATATGAAATCTGCCATATGAAACTTCCATATTTTTGTGTGTTTATGGATGATGGGTAGGATGTGCTCAGTGATTAAGTTGGCTACACTGGAACTGTCAGCACGGTGGCTATCTTGGAGAGGGGAAATGTGAACACTCAGTCAAGATTTAGGGAATTTGTTCAAATTTCTGCAGGCAGAAGCAATTTTAGATCACTATCCCCATTCTGTTGTTTTAGGTATGCGTATATAGGGAGATACGTATATACATGTGCGTACGTATATAAAACCCCCGTGTGGATTATGTGCTTATGACTTGGTGTGATTTCATCATGTAAAGTTGCTATTTGGAATATACCCTTGAGATTTCTACACATCTCTTCCCAGAGCTGCATTCAGCATACTTTCTAGCTCGTTGGCTGGCTGGGATGCTGGGAAGCACATGAAGGATGACTTGAATATCTGAAAGTTAGAATGGGCCTGAGTTATGTGAAAGGAGCATACAAACGGGGAGCAGGAGCCTTGTAAGGAGAGAAGTTCTATTTTATATAGTGCAGTTCTCGCAAGTGTAAACCTAACCTTGTTTCTTGTCCTTTTTTGCTAGGGTGACTCTGTAATTACAGTGCAGCTGACTGAGGAAGATAAAGTTGAAGATGATGTAGTTTTTTACTTGGTCTTCACTGGGTCAACTGTCCAACACTGCACAAGCACAAGAAAGATAAATCCTGGGAGCCTGGAGACCATTTCACCTGGTAAACAATTGCCTTTCTTTGCATATCGGTGTATCAGTCTATGAAATTTGGTTCATTCAAGTGGACTTCAGAATAATGCTGTTTATTCGGTTGTCTTTTTGCTCATTTTCACATTCGTAGGGAGTAGAATGTGTGGTTTGCATGACTGCTTTTGGTCCTTAAAATTCTCTTGCTTGATTTTGCTGGAATTGCATGACGCTGAGATTGCAGTTATTTAATGCGGACCTATGGGATTCCATTATAGAAAGCATACAGTTACATTTACGCTTTAAACAAGCTTTTAAATGCAAGCGAGATAATGGAAGACACATTTGCCAGGTTAGGGATGCTATTATCCAAATGCTGTATAGACTATATATAAGGCTTTAAGCCGTATAAGGTCTAGCTACGCTTAGGGTCTGCTCTGCTTGACTCGGTGAGGTTTTGGCTGCAGACCTGGTGAAATACAGCCCTTTTCCCTTAAATCACAGCCAACACAGACTTTCCAAAGCTCTTGCAGTGGCAGGCAGTGGTGGTGTTTGGTGCCATCCCTCCAGCATACCCAGTTCAGATGGGGTGGGTTGTCACATTAAAGCCCACCGCTCTCTCTAAGCCTTTGTACCACTAACAAAACAAAACAGATCGGTGCAGCATTTCCTTTTGGTGACTTCAGGACCGTGGGAATGAGCGTGTTCCAGGCTGCGGTCCTTACCATTAACCTTTCATTCTGACTTGTTGCTATGCAGCACATTGATACTAGTGTGAGAAAAATGCCTGACATTTTCACTGTACACAGTATAGCTTCAGCAATAGAGTGTGTTTCTTAGGTTTGCCTTTCATCTGTCTTGTAACTGCTGTTTTATGAGAGATTCCCGTGGACTGAAATTTGGGCTAAGGAGTTTTTCCTTCTGGAATGAGTGGCTAAAAGTCGGCCACTGTACTTTTTTCATTTCCTCTTCTTTTTGTGCTGTTTGGGTTGTTAGTTGGCTTGGGAAGAGAAGTCTTTTCTGGTTACTGACAACCAGAGCCCCATGCAATCAATCAGATTAGTGCTTATTTTCTCCCAGAGGAGGGAGGAGAAGAGGTGACTCCTTCCCTGCTTTTGTGTGGCAGGCACAGGGCTCTGCCAGCCTCACTTGCAATGACCTCACCTCCCCTCGGCACCATGGCTGCATCGCCAAGAAAGGAACTGAAAAACTTCAGTGTTCCCCTTCAGCCTGTGCAGGAACTGGGATTTCCGGGCAGAAGCGGTGCTTTCTTATCACCACTGTCCCTGACATCCTTGGAGCAGCAGTGGATGTGGCTGCCAGGCAGTACCTGAGATGATGCTCTGGGCTCTGCCTGTTCTGCTAGCCCAGCTCCAAGTACAACTGAGTCACTTGGGAGGGCTCCCTTGGGCTCCTTTATTTGCTGTTAGTGGGAAATCTGACTCCATTCATGATTCAAAGGGAAAGGAGGGAATTGCTTTCAATTGTTCCTTTAGTTATAATGGCTTTTTTATTTTGGAATCATGATCTTGTGGTGTGGGATGCTAGATAGGGATGGGTGCTGTCCCAAAATACAGCTCATGTCAGACAGACAGTTAGCAGGCCTTTTGGAAAGGTCGTCCCATTTCTGCCAGATTGCACTGTCTGGGGCCATGGTGCAAGGAGAGAGGTGAGATCTCAGATGTAAAGTAACTGTTTGGGTAACATTCTCTTCTGTATTCATACCTTGTTTTGGAGAACCTACCTGAGAAAGAGACTTTAGTGGTGAAGGGATTGATGGGGAGAAGAAAAAGGGGGGAAAAAAAGCAATCTGTTTGATGTCTTCCACTGGCACCAATGCATTTGTTCAGTGTTGCTTCAGCACTGACTGCTCTGATTTCAGCAAGAGCATGACTTATTTCAGCCCAGCTCTTCCTCCTCCTCTTCCTCCTCCTTCCTGAACTCAACAGTGAATCTATAATCATGTGTTTACACTGTATATTCGGCCAGTTGCCTTGGAGATGGTTGTGGTGACTCAGAGCTGGCGTTATTTGACCTTGCTGCAGGATTAGCTATGAAGGAGAGACACTGTGTGGGAGACCAGCCCTTGTTTAAACATCTAGGCCCAGGCTTTAGCAAGTGCTCTGCAAGGAAACTCTTGTAAGCAGGTTTTAGCCAAAACTCATCCTTCATTTCCAGCTTTGAGCATCTTTAGTTTGTCCCTGCAATGTGAGATGTGTTGCACATCCCTGGGAGTGCAGCCACTCCTTGGGGATGGCTCAGGTGGATGAAAGAAGGGCTGATTCTGTCGAGCACACTGACCCTCTCTGCCTGCCTTGAGCCCCCTCTACTTCGCTTCTGGGCTTGGAGGCCTCAACCTCATCCCAAGTCCTCAGAGTTTCATATGATCCCCAGGAGACGTGAGGTGAAGTCTGTCAGGGGCCTGATTGAAAGTAGTATCAATAATGCTGTTAAAGCTAATGTAAGAACAAAACCAGATTTTAAACGTTTTTTGTCCTGACTTTGTCAGTAGTTTTGGTGATGTATGGAGGCGTGAAAAACAGAAACAGAAGTGATTTGATTACATTTGCTGCCAAAATGAAGTCAAATGTTTTAGCAAAGCTTTCAAAGGAAATCCCATTAAAAACTCTCAACAACATAAGGTGGTTTTAGATGAGAAATTAAAGAAACCGGAATGTAAATACCTCCTGCATCTCCATTGTGTGTGAAAATCCTCTGTATGCTGAAAGGCTTTACCTAAATAAAAGCTTACAACTTGCAGAGTTAAATAGCTGCTGCATTTTACGTAATTACTGGAGCAGTCTGCCTCTTATGCTGTCTTTATCATCAGCCTTAAACGCTGAATATATATAGCAAACAGTACTGTTCAAATGTAGGTTTTTATGTCTGTACATAATAAAGGAAAGGAATTCTGACTGTAAAATTGTGGGAGCAGCTTGTTCTTTAGCTGAAGATGTGGCTAAATGTAGATTCAGCAGTCGCTCAAAAGACAACATGCCTGTATTTCTGCAGGATGAAGGATGGGATGGGGTCGCCCCAGTATTGACCGGGTTACTTTAAGGGAAGTAATTTTGACTCATAAGAAACAGATTTACATATGAGCTGATCTGTCATAACTTGAGGTATCAAAACATGTTATTGGGATACAAGAATTAGGCAGGAGATGATGCTTTATGTGCTTTCAATAACTCTTTTGTCAGCCGAAGGACAAACCAGGTTACATCGTCCAACTAAGCTTCTGTTTGCCTTGGTGAAAAGGAACCAAAACCTTACTTAACTATTGCTTTACTGACACTGTTACAGTACTTAGATTTCTAAACGACGTGGTTCAAATTCTCCGTAACTGGAGTTTTCCTCTGTACCAGAGGCACTCTGTTCTGCAGAACAGTTTCAGATGCTGTCTCATCAGACACCATGTTAAGGTCACTTGACGTGGCAGGCAGATGTGTAATAGCACTACATATTGCTTGAGTTTGGGTGTCGTTAGGTGCTGGAAAAGATACCAAAGGTCCAAGCAGGGAAGGGTGCAGAGGGATTGTATAAGGCCAGGTTGGACGGAGCTTTGAGCAACCTGGTCTAGAGGGAGTTGGAACTAGATGAGCTCTATGGCCCCTTCCAACCCAAACCATCCTGTGATATCAGCTCTGCTGCTAGGGCTAAACTGTTGTTGCTGCTGAACTAGTACTGTTGGGGTTGGATGTGTCCGCTTGCGTCATGGATGCATCATCCTACTTAGTGCTGGTCATAAACAGAGCTTTTCGGCAAGTCCTTATTACTCTAGTAACTGACACTTACAGTCTTTAGTATGTTTTTTTTCTCTCCAACATCTCTGCAGTGTAGGGAGGGTAACTGAGACACTGAATGGCTAAGCAGATTGCATGTGGTAAGAAGAACGCCTGTGTTAAAATAGGGAAGTGAAACTTCATTGCAAGACAGCAGCTTCATTGCCTGCATCTGCTTTTCCCCCCACTGAAAAAGAAAAACAACTAATAATAAGAACCTCATATCATGATCCAGCAAACAAACCAACAACCGAAGGAACATCCTCATCCTTGTCCACATGAGTTAAAACCCTGACCACAGCCT
Organism: Psittacus erithacus; assembly: GCA_009867235.2. NCBI lineage: Eukaryota > Metazoa > Chordata > Aves > Psittaciformes > Psittacidae > Psittacus > Psittacus erithacus. The sequence continues at coordinate 73,787 of WYDI02110703.1, read as the reverse complement.
GCTGTGGGCAGTGGGGGCATCTTGGTGTTGAGAAGCTCGTGGGCGCATGTGGGAGAGCATTCCTGCAGGAGGAGGCTCACAAAGCTGATGTGCTGGGAGCTCAAGTATTTATGTAGTGTATCTAGTGCAGGCTTGTGTGCCATTGCAATAATGGCTGTAGTATTGAGCACAGCGTTTGCTTTGCATGTAAAAACTGGTGTGTGTGGTGACTGGGAGATGCAGAAGAGCTCAGTGCGGAAGACCTGAAATGAAATTTCAAACAGGGAGAGGCAGTCCAGTGCAGTAAATCCAGAGCTGCAGCAGCTCCTAAACAAGTGAAGGGTGAGAAGTACCCTGTCTATGAGCCAGGTCACTGAAACAATAAGGTAATTTTGTGTGTCCCATTGCAATGTGTTGTGTTGCTCTGAGCCTTTGCTCTGTACGACATAAATCACTTCTCTGTTGTTGGTTGATCTTAAAAGGTGCAGGATTCTTGTACAGGTTTCAGAGGGGAGAAGGAACAAAATGAGACGTAGAAAAAGGGCCTGAGACTGCTGGTGGCTGATTGCCAACAGTTTCCACAGGCTGAAATACTCTCATTTACTCCAAATGCTTTGACTTACTGGGAGCTTTCTCTCCATGCTTAAACTAAGGTGGAGAAGCAGGATCAGTTTTTAACTTGTTCTTAATCCCGTAGGTCTCAGGGGTTTGCTTCTTGAGTTTTGTTTCTGTTCTTTTCCTCTTTACTTTCTTCCTGGTAGTTAAAAGCATAGACTAAAATGAATTCCAATTAGCTTGGAAATACCTTCATTTTAAACTTTTCTTTCAGTGTGAGATCCTTTGCATGTGTTTATGCTTCATTCTCATCTGTTTTTTTCCCTTAAGAAACAAGTCTTCATAGAAAAATCTGTATTTCATGAATTACAGTCTTCGTACTGGTAGACCAAAAGGGTAAACAAGTTTCATAACGAGTGACCACTTGGCAATACCAGTTGTGGATTTGAAAATACTCTTAATTATGAAACAAAAAAAACCCCTAAAATAGAATAAAACAGCATAGCCAAGAAGACTTTTTGCAGTCCATCCTCTTTGGTGTACTTAATTACTCTAGGCAGTGTATAAAAAGGAAATGATGCCAGTACTAGATGACATCAGTCACAGGAAAAAGTGATTGAATCTGTATTGAAATTAAGATGTTATGTGTGGGGTCTTATACTTCTATGGGGTTTTAGGCCATCTGCTGTTTAAAGGGCCATATAAAAATCTTCCTGTACTCCCAAACTTAGTAGCCAAGGGTTTAAAAGGAAAAACAAAGGCTCCTGTCTAATGCTGGTGCTGTGCCTGTGTATTTCGCAGTGTTTCCTGTGTTGCAAGAGCAGATACTATAACTTTGTAAATCACACAAGCACATGTCAAATATGGGTTCTGATTTTCAGCACCAGAATTCAGGATTTCTGAAGCAGAAAATAAGCACTTTTCAGATGGCCACAGGAGATCCCTTGGCGTCCCTGTCCGCAAGCCAGTAGATGGCAACAACTCTTGGTTGGAAATCCAGGATACTCCATGCAATTCACCATGTCTGTTGGCTGGCTTTCCTGTCCTGCTTGAATCTCTTTATAAGACCTCTTTCAACCCAGCTCCACCGTGGTAACACAGAGGATGCAATTAGCACTGGAGTCCTTAGTCACCTACTAGGCAAACCCAAACATGCACTTCCAGCAGGGCTTTAAATAGCTGCCCAGGCTGGGGGCCCATTGTTTGATAGCTCAAAAGTGAATTCTGAAAATAGGAGGTTTGGGCAGGATTTCCACTTTTAGAGGAGTAGGAAATGAAATCATCTTTTATAAAAGCTCTGTGTTAGGGGTGTTTTGTCTTCGTGTGTGCCTTGTTTAATGAGAAAAGCCCTGAAAAGTTCTGTTGCTGCTGCCCTTTTAACCACACCCCACATCAAGGCTATAGGTACCAATTAGATGGACAGGTCTAAGGCCATGCATTAACTTGTCTGCTAATGACTTGCCACTCCACCTTTTTTCCTGCTCATTGTTTTGCGTTCTTATCATGTAGAGAAGGCAGTGTTATCATACTGATGCATTTCAGGTCTTCGAGGATAAGTACAGAGAGACAAGAACTCCGTATCTTCATTTTTTGTTCTTGTGTCCACCTCAAAGCAAGCTTCAGTGGCCCAGTAAGGAATTCTTTACTTGAAGAGTTGTGGTCTCATTTCAAATAGTTCTCAAAGTGTGGTTTTATGTGAAGATGAGGGTTTTGCTTTATCACAACAGAAGCAGCCACTGAGCCCATCTCTGCATTGACTGAAATGTTGATTTAATTTCTGTATTTTTCCAGCAATATGTTGGCACTTCCCAAAACAGTTCGAAGCAGTGAATTGTTTCCAAGCTAAATTTAGAGGAACTAAGGAGCAGAAAGAGAAATGGGGTAAAATGCAACGAAGGAAGAATTTAAGGGTGGGTTATTTGACTCTCAATCACAGTTAAGCCAGCACATAAATGACCTAAGTTTGTACTGTGGAATAGAAATGTGCAAAGAGAAGTGTAGCCACACACATGACAGTCACTGTTTCATCATTTGCTTCTTACTGCTGCTCTTGCCAAAGGGCCTGATTTCTGGAGAAGACTGAAGGCACTCAGGAGGGGTGCTGGGCAGCATCATGAGCCTGATCATGTTGTAAAGCGCAGGGATTTCTCTTCCTTCTGTGGGTGCACTCATCTGTGTGATTTATTCAGATGCACGTTTCCAGCCTACCAAATGCAGACCTTTGTCAATAGGCTCATTGCTCTTCCTGACACACCCAGGTGGTTTTTTTTCCTTTTTAATGAGTCAGATATTTTTCTGTTCCACTTCTGGGGAAGGTATATGAGGGAGCCACAGCAGGCGATAGCCCATTGTGCTGGTTGTTGGTGTTTCACCCGTGTTAGGAGAAAGCCCTTCTATCTACCAGCCAGAGCAGAAAGCAGGTGATCAAGAGCAATAATGTCTCTTCTGGCACTGCCTGAAGGTCTTTGTGATCTTGGGCAAGTTACTTAACATTGTAAAAACAGATTTGAGCTAGTTTTACAGATGGTAACCACTTATCTCCCGAGAGTGCCAGAAAGCTTAGCTCACTTTTGCTAAAGCTCTGGGAAAAAGGGCTGTTGAAGTTCAGATATTAGTTTAGGCGAAGGAAGAAATGGTCTTTGATCTAGAGAGAAGTATTGCCCCTCCAGCAGTTCCTTCAGGAGGTTCATGTACGGGGAACATGTTTGCTTACATCGTTCTTGCAGTAGTTTCAAAGCAGGGGGGCAGAGACCTCTTGAGCAATCTTTTCGGTATTGGCTGTGCTTGTTACTTACTGGCTCCTCATTTGTTTGAACTGTTTGCCAAAAGTCACAACCTGTCCCAGCTTCTGACCCCCCCGAGTCTGACATCTTCACAGATGTAAGGAGGGAGAACATCAAAGCATTGAGAGCAGTTGCCCTTTCTAAGAACATTCCCCAGGGTTTAGCACGATGCTTGTTTGATCCTATTAGACGAAGATGGATCGCCAGCTCTGTCACCTCCCTTTCAAGGCTGTTCTCAGTATCTGGGGGAGTTTCACGAGAGCCGTCGTTGGCTTCAGATCAGGACATGGCCTTTTTATCACCTCCCCTTGTGTTACATTAAGCAGTCGTGTAGCTTTGCTTAATTTTGGGGCTGGTGTTTACCATCCATTCCATCCAAGGGAACTTTGTGTACATCCATGATGTACTGGTTTGAGGAGACCATGTGTCTTGACGGAGGTTTCTCTAGTTGTTGTCATGATGGAGGAGCTTTTGCTGTCCAATAGAAGGGTTGTTTGGCTACATGACAAAGAAGTGACTGTCCCACAGTGTATTTCTGTAGCTGCTCACAGGCCTTGTTTGCCTTCTGCTTCAATCCCAGAAGTCCTCTGGGCTTTCTGTCAGAGTAGCCATATTCTAGGTTATTTTGCAGATGGGATTCTTATGGGAATAGACAGAAAACAATTTAAAAACAGAAATCAGAGGCTTAGCTTTTCTCATGCTCTTCAGGAGCCTCTTATTATATTTATTAACTCTGCATTCTAACAACCTTCCACTGCTTCGCATTAGGGAGAACCAAGTTTGCAACACTTGAATCAGTCCTGCAGTGTGCCATGACCTTCTTTACAGCCCGCATCTAAGTTGGTGCTTTTGTGGAGGCTATAAGCATGATGAGTTTTACCCGCTGCTTATTCTGATGTTCTTAGGGAGATGAGCAAAGCAGGAAGTGTAGGGAGAGGGCTGTAGAGTTCTGAACTGCATTAAAGGCAAGTTCCCCCAAAGTTGTACCATCTCCCTTCAGCATTTGAGGCTTCTACTCTGAGGGCAAGTGAATGTGAAAGTGAATACTCTGTGAATGGGTTTCAGCTGGGCTGCTGAGTTCCCTGCCCGTCCTGTTGACTGGAGATGTATTAGAATGAGTGTGCAATATATGAGAGCAGTAGAACGAAGTCATAGAATCACAGAATGGTTAAGGTCATCTTACCCTTATTCTTTATAATATCAATAATAGTGAATTTATTCCTTCAGCTTTCACATCATCCTCTTGCTAATAGATGCCTAGTGCTGGAAGGAAAGAAGTTTTCTCACCTTTCAGCTTCAGAGCCTTCTGGTTGTAGTGAGTTGTTCCAGTAACATCCATGTGTGTTTTCCTCCCCTTCTACGCTTGCCTTTGATACTTTTCCAGCTGCATTTGCTCTCCTTAGGAAGCCCCGCAGCCTCATCTCTCACAATTTTGGTGCTACCCACGGTGTCCTAATAGCAGTTTCGACCTTTCAATTAACTTCAGGATCGCCTCTTTCAGCAGACAAAACCTGTGTAGACGCCAGGAGCCTCCAAACAGCTTTGGAAGTTTGGCTGAAAGACCATGAAGATTAGGGACATGTTTTTCCTTTTGTCAGGGAAATCACCAGCAAAGGGCCCCAGCACAAGAAGGAAACTTTCCCACTGACCACAAATAGGAGCTTAAAGTGAATTTTCAAGCCTTTAAAAATACAAAATGACAATTTATTTAATTAAGCAGGGATTCATGAATGTAGTAGTATGCTGAGGTCATGGGCAAAAAGAAGCTGTTCCAGTAATTAGTGCAGGGTCCATGCTGTTCTGGCAGAAACACCCATGACGTCAGTCTGAGACTGGAACAAGAAGCTGTGCTGCATGGTGAACTTGAAACACAAACCTTATTATTGAAGGAGCATGTCTGACAATTACAAGGGCTGGTTGTATTGGACACAGAGTATGTTCTTCCTTTGAACATTGCAAAAAGATGTTGTGGATTTGTTTTATTTCTCTTACTAGTCTCCGAGTCAAGGAAATCACTGCTATGCCAGAGCATCCTTACTCCTCTTTCCCCTGCCCTAAACAAGCAAACAAACAAACTTAAAGTTATCAAATCTCCAACCTTCTTGTTTTGTAAATGTGGAAAGCGGCCATTTCCATGGTTTTATGTAGCAGAAGCAGCTTCGTTTTTGTTTTGTCATGTGAACCCAAGCAAAGGGCAGGTGCAGTGGTGGAGATGGGAGCTGAGGGCTAGGCCAAAGCATGCCTGGGCAGGTTGTGCTTTTGTAGCCATTTAGGTCTTTGTTTTAGGTTAAACTTTGGTGTTTTCAGTAGAAGCCAAGTGTTGTGACAGCATTTGAAGTGCGTAGTTTTGCAGCACTTGGATTCTAGTTTCTGGTGAGTTACTGGAGTCCTGTGCAGCTGGAAAAGTTAAGTTTGACCATATTCTATAATCTGGCTTTTGGTATGTGAGTGATGTCTTCATTTGAATTGCTTACCACTCTCGAGCTGACTTGTCACTGATCAAAGATTGCCTGATCAGGTAAGGGTGGCTTGTATTTCTTGGTTTATGTTGTGACAGAGAAGAGTTACACATCTGTTCTTTTAAAAGTCTGTAAGAAATACTTATCTCTGATACATATAAATTCGCAAGATAGCATTTAATTTAGGATTGCCACCCTCAATAACTTGCTCTTACCTGATTTAATGTAAAGACTATGTGTGTCAAAGGAGTTGCTCAGTTGTCTTTCTTCAGTGCATGCATCAGTTCTTTTTTACCATTTCCTTTGGCTTTACCTTGCAGGCCATGACTGCTGCGAGACAGTGAAGGTGGCACTTTGTGCCTCTCGAGAAGGTCACCCTGTTCTGGTTGTGGCAGAAGAGAGTTTCCAGTTTGTCCAGGATGAAGCCTACGACGCTGCCCAGTTTCTGGCCACCTGTGCTGGCAACCAGCAGGCACTAAACTTCACCCGGTTCTTGGACCGGTCAAGACCACCTGCTGCAGACGTGGACTTCTTGGATGAGAAAGTGGCTTTGGCTTTTCGACACTTGAAACTGCCGGCAGAATGGAATGTGCTGGGAGCGGACCAGTCCCTGACGGGTGAGGACCTGTAGGGCACATGTGAGACTGGTGGGTTGGGGGACAGGTACAAAGCCTCATAGAAGGGGTTTCCTGCTTTGGGAACCCTCCACTTGCCTTTCATAAGGTGTGTTGGTCTCTGTGCTTGGAGGTGGGATGTGATGTGCAGCAGCGTGCCACTGCTACATCAGCATCCTATGCTTTGCACTTCAGCCACCTTGAAATACATAAGGCGTGATGTTTTCTCTGTGTCTTCTCTTATAAGAAGCTATTGTAAGTGGTTGGTACAGTGCGTTAACATATACCCAGAAGGGGTTTTGTGTGCGTGTGTGTGTGTATGCAGTGGTATGCGTTAACAGCATTACGCTTCTGAGATTTCCTGAAGCAAACCTGTGTGTAGGAAGTCTGATGCTCTGGAAATATTATCCTTGTACCACAGATTTGTCCCTTTTGGTAAGTGTTGGTTTTATAGCACAGGTGCAAAGCGACTGTAATGTGTAAAATAAATCTTGATTTGCCTTGGAGAAGTTGGGGCTCTGCCCCTGAGGGTTGGGATTGCATTCCTGGATGCACACCGGCTGGACAAACACAGGCATTCCCCAAAATAAGCCTGCATGATTTTGAAGGTAAAAGAAGACGAAGGTGGGAAAACCTAACCCTTAACCACAGCAGCGAGGGCTACTGAATACTGATAAATAAACCCTAAGGCTGGCCCTAAGTCTCTGGTGACTGCTGAAGCAGAAGTACTGAGGCGTTTGGGTTGCTGTGGCACGTCTGTGTCCTTGGAGTTCTGCAGTTTTTTGTCCCAGGGGAATTTAAGGGACCATATTGAAGTACTGGGGAGCTATTTCCAGTGGGTACAAGTCCATGCTGTAAATTTTCAGGTTCCTTTGGCAAATAGTTTCATTTGAGGAGTGAGGCATCTTTTATCTTTTGTAGGATGCAATGGCATAAACACTTCAGTGAGATGGGATGGTGGCTTGCTCGGTGCAGGAGGTTCTGTTCTGCTCACTGCAACAGGGTTTTCTGCAGGAGACTTTCCTGTTTTGTTTTTGATCAACTTGCTGACTGCTTTTGTGACTGTGAACACACAGACAGACAATCCCAGCAGTATTAGCAGATGTTAAAGGATTTGATCATATTTAATGGTTTTTGGGTAGAAATTCAGTTGCTGTGATATGTTTACAAAGAGATAAACACTTGGGTTTTTTTACACTGATGATTTTTTTGTATTTAACCAAGCTGTGATAACGCAGACATTTCTGGTTTAAGTGATAAAAATCCAGTCAACGTGATCTTAGGTTAATGAAAACTTTAATTGGAGCTCTGAATTGTTGCTGATTTTGCAGGAAGGCTGAGATCCAGATTCTGGTTTTGATTTTGATTATTTGGAAAGTCAGCACATAGAGAAAACAGGATATGAGATTTACATTGATTTGCTCAGTGTGCATTTATGTTCCTGGAAGTCATGATCATGTGGGGTTCTGAATGCTAATGTCAGGTAGAGCATCCATTGCATCCACAGTGACATTGGGGAGCTCTGTAATGCAGAGCCCTGTATCGTAATGCTGAGTATTTTAGCATCTTGTGGTGAGGTTTTTGTAGACAGAAGTGTAAATAAATAAATATAATGGCATTAAATGCAACTGTCATCCAAGAGCAGTGCTGTAAAATGTTTCCTTGCAGTGAGTCCTTCCATAAATAACTGGAAAAGGGCAGTCTCCTGACGTCTTGGTCTTTCCCTCCTGATCAGCTTTTTTTGCTAAAGGCAGGTTTGTCTGGTAGCTTTTTGCAGTGAGATAATTATAGAGGGAGTTTTGGGGGGATTTTTGTCATTGTGAAGGGAAAGATTTGCAAGTGTAAGCATCTTTTTGGTCACGAAACTCTGTTTTGCTATAGCAAGATGGAAGAGATCTCCCTCATTTATGATTGAGCACTAGGTTAGAAAAACCTCAGTGGTAAAACACAGTACCCATGTCCTGGTGCTTCTGGGTTAATTTGTGTGTGGGAGAGAGAAAAGCACAGCAAGGATTGAAACTGTGGGAGCAATTGAGACAATTAAACATATTCTGTCCAGTGCTTCTCCAAGTGGGGCTGCGTCACTACCTATGAACAGCTATTCTAATTCATATTTCACATTTTGCTAAATGTCAGCACCAGATACTTCAAATAACCTTCTCAAAGGAGAAAATACTATAGAAATGAGAACAAAAGGAAACGTCAGATCGCTTCTTGAAAGATTCTTAGCTCTGCCTCTAAGCTGGCGTGTCTCTATGGGCTCTTGTGGGTTGGAAACAAAACGCTGCTGTTTAGCAAAACCTCTGAACACAGGAGCGAGCTGGGAGCCTCAGCCAGTGAGTGCTGCAGCTTGATGGGGAACTGCTGTTCTGAGATGGCCCTTGCTGTCAAGCACGTTTACAAGTTGTTGTTTTGAAGGACTGAAGTAGAAGTCTGGCTTTTATGAAAACAGTCAGGAAGTGATGGCCTTTCTGCAGGCAGAAGCTGGGTAGATGATCCACCATCAAGGGCAACTTTGTTCTGATTTTGGAGGAGGGGATGTGGAGGCTTCTCCTTGCTTTTACCTGCCCCAACCCTGACCAGTCTTTGAGCAGGGGAGTTCACTGCAATCACACAACCCAGAGGCCAGAGTAGCTGCTGAAATTAACCCCCAGCTCCATCTGCTGATGCTGTTTGATCTTTTGTGTCCGTAGCTGTGAGCAGTGCAGTGTGTGGTTAAGGTCCATCCCACTGAGGAAGAACACCCCACATGCTCCCGGGTACCATAGGCTGGTGATCACATCATTAAAATGATCTTCAGTGGTTTGCATTCATCCATTATTGTTCCTCATGTTGCTGCAGCATCTCCTCCTCTTCTCTTTTCTAACACATTAGGAAGTTTGACTCTTTAGTATAGAAAAATGCAGGATTATGGTGGACAAAGCTATGTGAGAATCACCTACTTGCTTATGTTTTGGTTACCAAACCAAGGTCTTCATTCTTTAAGAGTTTGTCATTGCTCAAGATTAAAGGTACGGTATGGTCGTATAGCATGTCCTTTCAGCTGCAGGTTAGAAATACCTCCACAATTACTGGGAACTGCTGGAGGACATCTGCAAACATTCCAGTGCCCTTCTTTTTTGCTTGCGTTCAACCTACTTAAGTTAGCTGTTGCTATCTGACAAGAGAAGTTTGTTTAGCATCAGTAATCTTAATCTCTTAAACACTAGGTTGTCTTTACATTTGTTCCGCTGTTATCTCTTTAGGCATCATTTTCATTAAAGTAAAATGAACCTTTTCTCCTGTTTTCATCAGAGCATTTCCAAAACACCACTATGTTCATTTACAGTAGTCTCATTTGCTTTCCCCCCTCACTGTTCTATAACAGGAAAGGCTTTTATTGCTTATAAAGAAACTGACCCAAAATTAACTGCACTGAGCAGTATTGGTTAATCTAATCCTTCCAGTAATATTTTTGTAGGTATTTGGTTAACATTGCTCAAACACAAATATTTACTGATCTGGTACAGCATAAAAGGCTGAATATGTTTGCGATCACAAGTTCTTAGTTCTTCTCCCAAAATCCATTCAAAGAAAGTGGACTTGTTTGGGCCTCAAAGCTTTGAATGAACCCTTTATGCCAAATTTAACACCAGACTATGTTTTTGTAGGACTTGGGCTTTGATGACAAGCTTTTTGTTCAGCAGCCAGCAGTGTGGAGTGTGGTACCCAGCCTGGTCTCGCCATTGACAGTAATACTCAGGTGATGGAGAGCAGTGGCTGGACGTCATGAATCCTGACGGAGAAAGCAAGTTCAGAAGACAGAATCCTGTCTCTTAAACCATGTATCAGTGGTCTCACAGGTTTTCCTGCTTGCTTTTCTGTGGAAAGGTGATGCTCTTACACAAATTCCTTGTTTCTTTGTCCTTCTGACTTGGTCCTGATTTAACTTTAATAAGTTGTGTAGGTAACAATTCCATTATGGAATATTTTCCCCTTTTTATATATATATATATATATACACATACTTAAAAGCTGTTCTCTCAAACTTCTCATGACAGCTCACACAGGTAAAGAGTGTGTCTGAAGTGCCTTGGGCAAGTATGTCCTCACCTCCTCCCTGCAGGCTGCAGTCCTTATTGCTTCTGTTCTGGGACAGTTTTATCCTTAGGGCTGCTCTCTTCCCCCAGCCATGCACTGTCCTTCTGCAGTAGGAGATTGCAGGTTCTTGCTGTTAATTATCTGGCCATCTGTATGAACTCAAGTGGCATCCACCATTTCAGAATATCCATAATTAAGGATTACTCTTGTTACCATGGTACTCCAGACACAGCATTACTTTCAGGTGCCATGTCATTATGTCCATCTTAATTATTACAAGCGCACTCTAACGTTCCAAAGAACATAGTTCTTACTGCTGTCAGAAGTAGGGTAATTTGCTGTTCTCAGTGGCATTTAAAGGCAGCTGTTTAAATGGAACGGATTGTTAGGCATTCATTTCTAGAAATCAAAATGCAATAGTATTCTGAGGATCTATGCAATGTAAATACAGGAGTGTGATTTCTCTATTTTAAATGTCTGGAGAGAAAATAAGCTATCTAGAAAACCAGAGCACAGTACTTAGAGGTGTGAGTAATGAGTGTGGCTTGTTTGTGTTGCAGTGAGGGAGGAAAAGGCAGAAAAAGAATTAGGGAGGATCCAAGGTTCAGGTATGAAAAAGTTAGACAGCCTGAGTTAACTAAGTGCTTGAGTTAACTACATCCTTGCATTAACTATCAGTAGTAAACAGGTCACTTGCAGAATATGTTTTAAGTAATATTCTGACAAAGCCTTTGAGGAAACAGTGTTTTCATTTTTGTCATTAAAAGTAAGTGGTAAAACCCAGAGCTGTGGTTCCAGTGTTGGTAGCGTGAGCTTTCTGAGGCAGTCCTTCCAGGAGCTGGTTAATGTTGGTGGAGAGTGGCGGTGATTAACTGCATGGAGCCATTCCCCTGGGAGCGTGAGGAGAAGCAGTCCCTTTGATAGTCAGCCACAATTGCCAAGAGATAACCAGGAGACCATCTCATTAGATAAAACACTTAGCAGCTCCTTAACTTCAGGAACACAGTTACTGATGTCTTGAATATGTAGAGCTTCCCAGAAGTGCTGCGGAAGAAACATCCATGTGCAGTAAATACTGTTTGGGAAATCAAACTCCCTGAGCTTACCAGATAGGAGGTGTTTAGAGAGGAAAATGCTTCGCTCTGGCTTGAAATAGCCTGAATGGATTTGGGTTAGGCATTTAATGATTTCACCTACAAACCCAGTGGGATTTCAGTGTAAAGCACGAGTGTCACCATGATTAGAAATCATTTTGGGTTTTTAACAGAAAGGGAGAATGTCTGAAGTAGAGACAAAATAGAAATAGACAAAGTCACCCAAAAAGTGCCTGATTTGGATGAAAAAAGACTGAAAAAACTTTAAAAAGCTTTCAGAAATAGTAGAAGGAAATCAGATTTATTTGGAACTAACACTTTTTTCCCATGGGAGGATGTTAAAGATAAGCAGCTGATAATGTTTTTCAGATATAAAAGCTTTAATCTGTTCATCTGCTGCACTATTCCTAGTTTCTAGTTGAACCCTTTCAATGTAATGGTTACAGGTATTCTTTTTGTTGGGTTTCGTATCCTTTCCAAGCTGCTGCTCACTGCCTTCTCTGCCCTCTGATAAAGGACTGTGTGGTATAAATGGGCATGAGCTTTTCTGTGCCAACAGTGCCAAGTGGTCTTTTCAGCTGTAGTCCTTGGTAAGGTGTAAGAAGTCTTTTCCATACCTAAATTTAATGTCCTCTACAGTGGAACATGGGAAGAAGAAAATCTTGTTCAGGCGGTGTACTCCGATGTACCGCTTAGTCTGTGGCTGAGGAATCATTGGCATGAGAAAGCTTCTGTTCTCTTTGGTATTAGTGGGAATGGGGACAGGAAAATCCTTTGGGGTGCTCTGGAAAATCTCTTGTTTACTAGATTAAATAAAGAAATTATTCACATGTCTTTTATCAACTAAACTCATAACTCCAAACACATAATCTTTGCCTTGACCTTTCTTCAGTCCTGTTGTTTGCCGGAGCCTTCCTCTAGGACCTCAGCGTTAAGTGATAGCTTGTTTCTGTGTTTTGTTCCGCTTGTTTCGCAAGGATCGAGCTGAGCAGTGAGAACATTTCAAGCAGAAAACAAGATCTTGAGACCAGATTTGATGGTAGATCTCAAAATTGCTGAGTATATGTGATTCTGAGTGAGCACCAAGTGAAGATCAGCATCACGGGGAGACTAGCAAGAGATGCTAATCATGGATGCTAGGTCCATGGCTGGCTGTTCCTTGATGAGTTGTCTCAGGGCATGAAAGATAAGCTGTTAGGTGCGGGTTACTCCATATAGTGACTTTTAAAAGGAACAGTATTTTTCTTCTGTTATTTAATCAGGATTAAAATGACAGTTTGAAGATCAAGTACTTAAAGAACAGTTTGTGCTTTCTTGGATGTGTCATATCCAGACTTCTCCCCCCCCTTCAGTGCTTATTTGTTTTGTGCTAATAGTACCTTAAACCTTAATCCTTTACCATTAGCATAGTACATTTGACAGGCTTCTATGGAAATTTTGTCCTTAGTTACGCAGATAAACTGTCTGTTCGTATGTCACAGCTAAAAAATAGATGTAAAAATAATATATCTGAAGCCTTAGGTTTTGCCAGCTGGATTAGAGTGCCCTGCCATTATGGGACAATAATCATATGTTTCGACTCTTGCCTATTACTAGGAAACGAGGAAGGAACAAAACAACCTTGGCCTTTCCAATAGTGTGTGCCTTGTATTTCCACAGTTTCCTAATTACAAGAGGCTTTTTGTTGACATTCCATGGACAGCCATTTTAAGATGAAGAGCTCATGCTTGATAATGTGGTAGGAAAAGGAGCTCTGGCTATTGCATGTTAAAGCTTTGGTTACTCTTTCATGCCTGGAACATGCATTTTGCACCATGGCAAGACCCTGAAGTTATTCACTGAATTTCCAACATTTTGTGCTATAAACTTCATCCTGTCAAAGTCAGGAGGGCTGGAGGGGTCTGTCTTCTTCCTCTCCATCCAGCAGCACTCTGTACCTGGTGCAGACCAACTCTTGTGTTGTTCTGAGCATCACCATCCACTAACAAGTGTATTTTTGGTTATATATTAGTAGCTAATCCCGCCCACAGATGGCACATGCCTTTTAATTGTAGCCATGCAAGTTTTGCACACTCCAGAACCTTCTAAAGCCACTGCCTGGGGCCCCTGCAGTTGTTGTATATACAGTATTTTGTCTCTTTGCTGCCATCATCTGTGCCCATCTGTTAGGATGGCCTCATGCCAGTATGTGTGTTAGGCAGAGCCTTCCAAATGGGCCTGGATAGTGAGCTTGTACGTGTAATATGTTCCGGATGGCAGCTTGCCATGTCCTCTTGTACAGGTCTTCTGTGCACGTCGTTGTTGCTCAAAGGCGTTGGGGCAGGGCCACATTCAGTTCAGTTACATTTGCCTACACCTACATTTAAATGCTGGAACTGCTGTGTCCAGTAATTAAAGCAATCTTTTAGGTTGTTTTAAAAGAATGGGAAGAAGGTGGGTTTCAGAAGTTGCAATCATCCAAGTATATTACATGGGCATTTGGGACATCTGGGAGAGAGCATTTCATCTGTGGAAATATGAGACAGAGAGGCGCACCCATCTGGATCAGGGTCAGGATGAGTATTTGCCTGCATCTTCCAGGGCATGCAATTGGTATCTGTGCTTATTGGTGAACTATGAGTTCATGAGTAGAAGATGCTTCTGTCTAACTGTAAGGCTCTCAGTGGAACTAGGAAGCAGCATTTTGGTCCAAGGACCCATGCGTATGCTTTGCAGGTCTATGCTGCTTAGTTTTACTGCAGGGCTGTCTGTTTTAAATAGGAAGATGATCTTCCCTTTGAACAAAGCGGCTAGAACAGGAGATCCTGTGTAGGACAGATGTGGTCAGAGCAGTGCAACACATCCTTCATTCGGAGGGCAGTCCTGTTCTCTAACAGGAGTGCTTTTGTGCTTCAAGCATTTCAGTAGGAAGAGTTGTTCTGCCTTAATTATCCTAATTGACTCTGCCAGTGTACAGGTAATGGGCACTGAGTGTACACTGGCTGTGCCAGTGCAGAGGTAAATACATTGAGTGAAACCTTGGGTATCTGCTTTCACCCTTTAACTACCTATATCCACACTTGTTTTGCAGCCTCATGGGTAGCCTTTCCCTTATGTCTGTCTACATGGTGTGTTATTTTTCATTTTTCTTTAAATTCAAGGCTGACAACCATTGGTTAACTACCTTGTTGCGTTGTTTATTTCTAAATCATTACACTCGATAGCATTTAATACCCAAATCCTGGTCATTACTCTCCCACAGGCTGGGAATTTGCTTCTGAGTGAGCTCAGCTAGTCCCTTTCTTTCCAATCAGCTGGAACCTCCATTCAGACATGCTCTTGTATTCAGGACAGCTTGGTCTTGCTTTATGGTAATCAAGAGGAGGTTAGCAGGGAAGGATTGGTTTGTAGCCCAGAGACCTAATTTTGGAGTCATTCGGAAGAGAGATGGTGCCAGAAAGCTTTTGGTTCTTGAATACAGATTGGTTCTTCAGGAACTGGATCCAAAAAGTTGGGAAAAAATTGTACGTCAGATAGGGGAGAGCTGCCTGTTTTGGCTTTGTTTTGCACTGAAGGTCTTAATGATGTCCCTTAAGAAAGCAAGTAAGCAAGAAAAACAACAGTGCTTTGAAGAAGTGATTCTTCTTGGGCATATACTACTTGAGGGGGAAAAAATGAAATCCTAAAGCCATCCTGTACTTGCATTTTTAAATCTGCTGTATAGGTTTGGTGGGCAACCAAACCAATAACCCAATAAATCATTGCTATGATACTAAAGGTACTATATCAAGTGTGCTCACTGGCATGGTTTACTGAGGCCCAGTTGGTGCTTTTGTGGTGGTGTTGTTGCTGCCTGTCAATATTGAAATCCTTTGTTAATTAAAAGAACAAATCTTTATTTCTCACAGGTTGTTTTTGACCCACATGCTCTTGCCCTTCATACAGAAGTAGCAGACTTTGATCTGAAAAGACTGTATTTCAGCAATGCATCTGGAGCTCATTTCTGGTTGAAGCTTTTCAGAGCATCCTTCTAGGGCTGCAGCTTTTAGAGTAGGGGGATCTTTTTCTGAGATGAAAGCTTTAGGCTTAAGAGTGACTTCTACTGAATTAGAAGGTCACGGCTATTAAACATGAAAAGCAACAGTGGAGGTTGCTAGTTTATAAATGCTGCGACTCAGAATGATAGAGCTACTGTGCAAAGCCGAGGAAAGCTGGTCTGAGATGTAATTAAACCAGGAAAGCAAAATCCTCACTTTTAGTTTGCCTGCATGAGAAATTAAACTGTTCTTTTCCCTGGCTGCTTTAGATCTGTGCTTCAAATATAAGTGATTTTTTTCATGCCTTGGGAGAAATCAGCATCCCAGTAATGAACAAAACTTCTCTGTTTCTAAAACCTGGCCCTGGGTGTGTGAGGACAAGGCTTGGGCATCTAGAAAACGCTACCTGACCCTGCCAGAGTCTGTTTGTAAGCGCTGCATCTTGGCGGTTGCCATGCCTGTTTATGAAACAGTGTTGTTTTCACATTGACTTCTGTGGTCCTGAGCACCTCCAGTCCCACTGCAACATGTCCCTCACTTTAAACTATTGGTCTCTCCTGGATATTGGCAGGCAGTGTGTTTTTCCAGGTGCTGCAGGTTCCTTGGCTTTTGGGCTGTCAGCTCCATGCCAGCCGTTGTGTGTGGTGTTTCTGGGAGGTGGGATATGGCATTCACCTAACCCACAGCCTACAAATTCCCGTTTATTTAATTTTCCCCTTCTTGTTTCTTCCCAGAGAACATCCCTCGGGAAACACTGATGCATTTTGCAGTGAGGCTGGGTCTGCTGCGGCTGACGTGGTTTCTGCTCCAGCAGCCGGGGGGAAGAGGAGCTCTCAGCATCCACAACAACGAAGGGGCAACGCCTGTGAGCTTGGCCTTGGAGAGGGGCTACCAGAAGCTACACCAGCTTTTGACAGAGTAAGGATGATTTGATGGTTCCTCTGCTAGTATTCCATTCTGTGTCATGCTTGTCTTTGCACGTTATCACTGAAGAGTGTTCAGGAGCTAAACTCTACCCCTAAAGGCAATTTTGGTGTAATTTTGCTTTTACCTTTCTTGCTAGCAGCAATGGGGGCAGGTCCTTGGGGTTTAGGAGAAATGCAGTCATATTGTTTTGTTCTCCTTTTCTGTTGCCCAGTGTTCTGCTTCCAGCTATCTCTTAAAGCCCAAAGTGAGTCACGGTAATAGCAACTAATTAAGACCTTTTACAGCCGCCCAAAAGAGGGGAGCCAATGGGCTTCGTGACGGTGGTTGACTGTTGTGTTCGTACTTTATACATTGGGAGTTTTTTGGTTAAACAAAATAATGATAATTGATGATGACACTGAAATAAGACAGAATCTTGTTAGAGATTTTTACCAGTGTAAGTACAAAGTTAAGGTAAGAATTAATGCACGTATTTAACAGCAGAAACAGTTCTCTTCTTAGTGGTCTTGAGAAGCAGCCAGACGTTACACACTCATAGGAAGTAACTAGTGGTGTGAGCATTTACCGCAGTGCTTTAAAAGGAATCCTTCAGTAGATGACAAGTTCTTTTTGAATAGCATATGTCTGGAGATCTAGCTTTAAAAGCTGAGGCTAGTAAAGACAAAGAGCTTAAGTAAGTCCCAAGAGTGTTATTTGTACAGGAGAAAAGGCTGGGTCTGCATGCGCGTTATTCTGATGCCTGGTTCCCTTACGCTTTGTAATTAACTTTGTTTTTCTGAATCAGCTTTTCAGATACTTGGGGTTTATGTTGAGTGACCCAGTGTCGTGTTTAGGAGTTTGCTGTGTTGTCCATGTTGTCATGCAACATTTCTCCATTGCAAGTTGTAGATTATTCTGCTTTCTATAGTTGTTGGGCAGTGTTAGAGGGCAGAAGGTGTGATCTGTGTTGCTGGAGTGACTGCATTTAAGTTTCATCTTTAAATTCAACCAGCCACATGCAAAGTGAGGATGAAGGAGAAGGTGTGAGGTGGGACAAGAGCTGTACTCAAACCTTTTCTTCTGCCACCCTTGGCTGGAATTAATACAGAGGTGATAACACTGTTGCTGGTTTCCCCAGTGAGTTTGACATACGTGCTATGAGAACACAGCTCTTCCTCCTTCTTGTAAAGCTGGATCATGCAAATTCATCCTGTAACTGGAGCAAAGTTCTCCAAGGTGAAACTAACAACATTAACAGGCTTTTCACACTGTCAAGAAGCTTAAGTTGGCCAAAACTTGATTGCAGCAGACACTGCAGTCTGAATATGTGTGGAGCTGGTAATTTAAAAAGAAATAGGAAGGAAAAAATACTATTACAATAGCTATTCATGTATTTGGTGGAATATTTCGCAGCTGGTTCCAATACGGTAATCGCAGTTCTCGCTTAGTGGAGAAGAGAACTTGGGTTATGTGGCATTGCCCTGTGCCATTCCCTTTAACAGGTGCTGCTTGTGTAATCCAAGGGGTTTCTTTGGTGGCCTTTACAGTTTATCTTTGAAAATAAGATACTAGTAACTTCAGTAATGCTACCATCGAAATCCCAGCTCCTGTTCTTAGTATATCCTTAAACTGCTCGTTAAGGTTAGTTTTCCTCTTGGACTGCCGCATGGAAATACAGTGTATAAACATATTCCATGCCTCTGAAAATCCTGCTACCTCGATGCAGCCCAGCAAACAGAAATCTATGGATGCTGGAGGTCACAGACCCCTTTCTCAATGGGACACTAGTGGGAGCACTGTGTGAAATGGGGATGGCCGCAGGCCTTCCTCATGGGAAGGTGACAACTGCAAAATAGGCACGTCCTGATTCACTAGCAGAGATTTATATTATCATTTTCAGCAGTAAGATGGGATTGAAGCTAAAAATCCCTATTGAGGGGAGAAATACCGAGTTTCAAAATGCAGAAAAGCAATTCCATAAAGGGAGTATATGTCATTTATGTGCTGTGAAAACACAATGGACGCTGTATAACCTCTTTTCTGTGCTCTGCTTATGTGCACTCAGTCTAATCCATGCATGCGAATTTGGCGCACAGCTCGTACCGCTCAGCAGAACACGGAGCAGCAACAATGCATGTTAGCCAGCGCCCGTACAAAGGAGTAATTATTTTCACAAGTAGTTAAACTGCACTATGCCAAAGAAGTGAATGCAGCATGTTTTGTGCTGCATTATCCTTGCGGGGTGGGTGGTTATTGTTCACTTGCTTCCTAATTTGCAAGAGGCTGTTGCAGTTCTGCTGGGGTTTGGTTGCAGAGCAGCTCGGTTTAGCCATAGTGTAAATGTTTTTCTCCAAACCCAGTTGCACTGGTGACATTGTGAGTTTCTGTTTATCAGATGAGCTTTCCCTTTTCAGCTGTTGCAGTTCTTTATGTCAAAAAATGAAAGACTCTTCCTATTTAACTTTTGCAGCCCTTGAAGGGTTCATTTCTGTAGTCTCAAGGTTGTGCGCTGGCTTCTGCATCCTCCAGCAGGAAAGGTGCATGTGTTGGTGCTTTCGAGATCAAACTTAAGAGGTGTGATAGAGCACACATGGATCACTGAGGTTGGAGAGCAGGATGCTGGTAGCAGTGTTTGTTCATCAGTTGTGTGTCATCCTGAGGGTGTTTGTTTTGTCTTTAAGATTAAAACATGCACCATATGAAGACAGGATGAGAAAGTTGGGGCTGTTCAACTTGGAGAAGAGAAGGCTGCGTGGGACCTCAGAGCAGCTTCCAGTATCTGAAGGGAGCCTGCAAGGATGCTGGAGAGGGGCTCTTCATCAGGGACTGTAGTGATAGGACAAGGGGTAATGGGTGTAAACAAGGGAAGTTCAGGCTGGATATAAGGAAGAAGTTCTTTACTGTGAGGGTCAGGCACTGGGAACAGGTTGGCCAAAGAAGCAATTAATGCTCCATCCCTAGCAGTGCTCAAAGCCAGGCTGGACAGAGCCTTGGGCAACATGGTCTAGTGTGAGGTGTCCCTGCCCATAGCAGTGAGGTTGGAACTGAATGATCTCAAGGTCCTTTTCAACCCTAACTATTCTATGATTCTGTGCACAGTGAACATTATCCTGCAGCGCAAATGGAATAAGGCAGTGTGTAAGGGCAGGAGGGTTTTTTTTTGGAGTGGCTGGAACTTACATATACACACATATATGAGGATTTTCTCTTGAGTATGTTCTTGTGTGTTTGCTGGCAGCTTGGTTAACAGCTGTACCTTGTGTTTTGGTTTTTATTTTTAACACTAATTTAACTACAAATTAAAATGCAACTTAAATAAACTGTCCTCTGTGAAAAAGCCTTAGAAACCAGGCAGGTTGAGTAGCCTCTCTCAATGTCAACTGTTTGAGACTGGTAAGAGTGAATTCCGAAGCAAAGGGTCCTTCCTTGCAGCCTGTTTCTTCCTGGTGTTTGAATTGGGCAATCTAGCTGTAGGGCGTTGGCAGAGCTGGGCTGCTCTGCTCCTTGGAGAAGGGCTGGCTCTGAAGAGGCAGCGTGGTTTATTACCCAGGCGGGTAGTGCGCTCCTTGTGAGTAACTTGGCCCCTGCAATAGGACAGCTGCAGTTCGCAGTCAATGTTTGTAAATGCTCTTTGGTGTAGTAACATAAGCTGCCTGCCAGCTCCATGTTCTCCGGTGCTCTGGAAGTCAGGCAAGGAAAATGGCTCCAAGAAATAGCGAGCGTGCAGCGTTTCAGAGAGGTCGGAAACACTGCTTTGTAAAACACAACACATGCTGGTTTTAGTTCTGATTCATTTCTGCGGAGCAGAGTTGTGTCTAACAGCCCAAAAGTGCCGCTTTTCTTACCAAGTGCTTGTATTCCTTCACAGCTGAGAGTGATTTATGTCCTCTGCAAAAAGGGAGAAAAAAGTAAAGCCCATAAGAACACTTGTTGAATTTTTCTAGTGCCTGCAAAGAGACATTTCAGAGTTGTAGCACTCGGATTTTTTCTACTGTAGTACTAGTTCTGCTTTTGCTAGTTTCTCTGCTTGCTTCTTGTTATAACGCGCTTCTGCACAGCTTTGGAATTGGGCTTCCTTCAAACCTGCTGGTAACAGCCAGGTGGCTCAGTGTGCGTAACTATCAGTCAGTACAAGTCTGTAGTTCCAGAATTAAAGTGCTATAGTTATCACACAAGGAATAACTCCCTGGGAGCAGAAGAGGTTTGTGGATGTTTTGCAATCCATGATTATCATGGATTAATTAACATGCTATTGTTCTGATTTTATGTAAGTAATTGGTGAAGTCTACGCCTCTCAAGTGAGGATGCTTCTTCAGTAACTTTACTTTTATAATCGAATACACTTTCCTTCTTTTCTGAACCAGAGCTGCTAGATGACTTGCCTGGTGCCTCATTTATTTGCACCCAAATTTAGCAGGTCCCTTAGGCCTGTGTTTAATTTCGGAAGTGTCCGGTTCATGTTCAGTGGAGAGATTTTAGTGTGGTTGGGGTGATGGTTAAAGATGGGACATTTTTCATTTAATTTTGCTGTTAGGTTGTTCCATTAAATTGAGCCTTTGCATGGGCAAAGAGACGTCTGCGATGCAGAGGCTTTTCCAAAAGCACTGCTTTCCTGGGCCTGAAAACACTGCTGACTGCTGTGACTTCTGCGCCACGTCATATGTAAACAGGCCGCTTGTACCACTGAGGATGTATAGGCTGAACCCCCCCTTCCTGTATGTATCCTTGCCATTACTGTGAGGTGGGAACTAAGCACGTGAGGCTCTGAGCCTTTCTTCACTTCTCCCGGTGTTTATTGGGAGCACAGGCAGGACACAGCAGGGACATGCAGGTGGCCAGGAGGTTACCACCACACTGGCAGGTGATGCTGTGAATATTTTTCATTCTATTTCTAGCTAAGCAGAATAAGGAGCTGAAGAGTTTATTGAAGCAATGCTGATGTTTCTCCTTTCGTTCTTCTACCCCAAACCAAGGCACAAAGTGTCCTGATTGCTATTCAGGGTCCTGGGGAATAGGTATAGTGTGTGGCTTGCTATGGGCTGAGAACAGATCATAGGAGATGAAAACAGTTGACTTTGTAAGTGCTGGCACAAAGTTAACGCTTAAAGGGGGGGATTCAAAGACCTTAGAATGGCAGTGAAGAGGACTTGGTGGGATATCTGTGTGTTAAAAAGATGCTGGTTAGCTACAAAAGCATGGGAGGAGCAGTGTTCTGACAGGGTCTGGTTTTGTGGCAGTGTACTGCTGAATTTTTAAGATTATCATTTGAAACGCAATTGTTTCAAATCATCATGATTAGAAAGATGCTGAGGTGCTGTGGATTTCTTCTGGCCACAACAGAGGAGCAGACTGGGAGCTGGGGGAACCAGGTGTGAACATGATGGAACAGGAAGAGTTTGTGTTTCTCTTTTCCCACCTACTCATCCACTGTGTGCTCCAGCTTTTACTGACTTCCTGATATTTTCCCACATCCTGATAAAGGCTTGTGTTTTTGTTGGCTCCTTCGTCTCCTTTGTTTTGTATGCATCCACCTCTGAATATAGAAGCGAGAAGTGGCTTTGCCCGTATGGTGGAAACAGCTTTTTACTGTCTCTGATACCCAGCTTGGAAATCGGAAGTTCTGGGAGATGAGGTTCATGTGAACAGGCCTGTGAGGAGGAGCAGAAAAAAGAGATTTAGAAGAGATTTGAGATTTGGTAAGATATAAGAAGAAAATGATTCTCCTCCTTAGCAATGCTGATCCAGAGGTGATCCCAGAAACTGTAGGAGCCATAAGGCCTGAACAGCCTTGTGTGGTTGGTAAGTGGTGATGATAGACCAGCTCCGTATCAGGACATATGTCGAAAATGCAGGCAAGTGATTTTCCAGGGTTCTGTTGCAGGGTCTGTTGTCACGCTCGTCTCTGCAGAAGATCTCCATATGCTGCAAGCAAACCTTCCTTCCAGATCACTTGTCCTGAGCTGAGATGCTGTTTTTAACTGTAAAGAAACAAATCACTTGATGAGGTAGTCTCCACGGCTGCGTTTGTATTTAAAATGCAGCAGATGGCATCTGCTCTTGAGTTTCATAGATTCACCTTAAATAGCTTTTGTTTACTGGTGAGACTCCAAGTTGACATTGAGTTCTGTGTTGGACCTGCAGCTCCGCATCCTGACCAGGCTATCCTGACCCCTTACGATGGGAAATGCTGGATGTGATCTCTTAGGATAAGTGCATCTGCCAATAGCCGTTGGAGGACCAAGCCAACTTTCTGTCTTGTGTGATTTCCTGCTGTGTAGTGTGTTGTTGGTCGAGGGGCTGAGAAGTTATCATTAAGAGTTTTGAATCCAGTTGTTCAATATTTGATCCGATATTGAAGGGCCGGTTATGCAATCCTGAAATCAGTTCAGTGTCTGTACCCACTGCAGTTCATGTTGGTGCGAAGCACTGTAAAGGATTAGTCATCATTTCCACATCAGGTGAACTTTAACTCTTTAGTTCAACATCAAAAGTATTCAAATTAGCAGGTGATTTATACAGTTTGCTTATATAGAAACATTTTTTTCTGTGTTCCTGGGACATCTGGAGCACTTCAAACACCTGCGGTATGAATATTGTGTTTGTTAAGTATCTTTAACATCTACAAATGGTTAATTTCTTTTAACCTGTTCTAGCACATTCTAGTTGCATGTTTTGTGAGTTTTCTATACTAGATATATTGGTGGTTGCAGAAACAAGGAGGAGAAAGGAAGTGTTTGTGTGCACTAGTGCTTTGTGTATCACTAAGGATTGTGTGTGTGAAGTTGATCAGGCCATACAAAGCCTCTGTTACCCCTGTACTTGTGCAAATAGCATTGAAGTTCTGTCAAATTTCTAAGATGTTGGGTTTAGATCATAGAATCACAGAATGCTTTGGGTTGGAAGGGATCTTAAAGCTCATCCAGTTCCAGCCCCCTGCCATGGGCAGTGACATCTTTCGCTAGAGCAGGTTGTTCCAAGCCCCATCTAACCTGGCCTTGAACATTGCCAGGGATAGGGCAGCCACAGCTGCTCTGGGTACCCTGTGCCAGCACCTCAGCACCCTCATAGTGAAGAGTAAATGAAGATCTTGGTTTTTCAAAAGGTTTAAAGCCTTTTATAGAGTGTAACACAGATCAGCAGCTTAAGTATGAAAAGAAATTGCTGTCTCTGTAAGCAGAAGTGATTATTTGATCCACCCTTCCGTGTGAGGGTGCCAGATTGCAGGAGGGGTTGGCATGCACAAAGTGTTACAGGGCACTCTGCCAGTCATCTTGCTCCAGATTCGAAGGCTTTTGAAGCCACTGAAGGTCCTTTGAGGCTCAAGTCTTGCAGTCTGCTTTGCGGGTGATGATTTGAAGATGTTCATAAGTGTCCTTGAAGCTGATGAGAAAGTGGAGCAGATTCATCGTGCTCTGTTCTTCAATCTGGCTGATGCTGTTCCCATGAGTGGGTGAACATGGGGTTTGTGCCGACTGCCTCGTTGTGCTGAGAGTGGCCCTGAATACAGTGGTTTCTCATATATGACAGCTGAAAAGAAAAATGCTTCAGACAGAAATCTCTGTGTTTCCTTGATAAAGGAAGGTCATTTCTTTAGTCACTTGTAATGGGCCAGCTGACTTCAGTGCCTCTGTGGATTTATACTGATCATCACCAAAAACTGGACACTTCCTTCTGTTTCTTTATGGAAATATTGATTCTATTTAAATCAAGAGTAATTCTGCTGAAGTCAATTGAGTTACATGGTGAATGGCTGAAGTCAGAGGTTTGCTTTGTCTGAATTTCCTTGCAGATTTAACCCAAAATGAGTCACAGAAGGGGGAGGGGGTTGTGGCGGGGCAGAGCAGGGACGGAGGTTGCTACCACCATCATCTGCACAGGTTTCTCTGTCATATGGTGAAGCACCCGACCGTTTCCCCACCCTGCTCTGCCCATTCCTGTTGCTGATCATAACTTGCTCATTATGCTTTCTAAATTGCTTGGCTTCCCAGAGAGGTAGCTCTGTGGTTTCCTAGGTGGACGCTTGCCTATTAGAAAGATTGGCTATTTTCACACTAAGAAACCCGTCAGCAAAGATGCTGAAATCTATGTGCAATTTTACCTGGTTAATGGTATATACTTGCTGTATATGTACCTTCTTGAATTCCTAATCATTTGCATGCAGTCACAGCTCTGTCCCTTGTAGGGGAATCTCTAGCAGGAAAGGGAGTTCTGTGACAGGGGCTGGTCTCCGCAATGTGGAAGAGACATCATAGAATAGTTTGGGTTGGAAGGGAACTTTAAAGGCCATCTAGTCTAACCACAACCTAGTAGGTGCAGCCCTGGTAAAAGGAGGACAGAGAAGTTTTCACTTCTCCCACCCTTGAGCCAGGTCACTGTAAGCCCTCATTCTGGGATCATTCCTTCTTGGGTCTGCATCTCTCCAGGGGGATGCAGGGCTTGATGTGGTGCCGTATGAGCTGCTCTGTCCTGGGTTGATTAAAATAGATTTTGGGGAATCAGTTCCGATTCAAAATGAAATCTGTAAACCTGAAGCTTTAGATGAGCACCTCAATAAATGTTTCCTCACCCCCTTAGAGGAGCAGCATAGCTGCTGTGCAGCTTGCTGAGACCTAAAGAATTACTGCATTGAATCACAAGCTTGCGCAAAATCAGGGGTTGGCATTCAAAAAGAGATGACTGAGTAGGAATTTCTGTTGAATACAGGTAACTGCTGAGGTGTTCTTTCTTTCTGACATATAATAGCATCTTTTTTTCCTTTCTTTCCTTTTGATTGGCAATACAAAAATGCATGACAGTGCTGCAGAACAGCTGTCTCACAATATTGAGACCTTCTTGCACAGAAGCAGCTTCACAAAGCAAGCTGAATTCATTTCAGGAGTGAAAGAATTGCTATGATTTGGTGGCTGTTGGGTGTTTGTGAAGCAAAGTAGCGTGTGGTTTTGGTGTAGAACTTATAGCATCTGCGTCATGGCTATACTCATTCCTTCTAACTTGTCCCTGCAGTTCTGTCTTTCAGGTGCCTGTTGTGTTCTGCTTTGGTGATCTTCGCCTGCAATATATTTGCTTTAAAAAGCAATTGTGCCCTTTGCTGCTAGTCTCTTATAGTCTGGGGATAAAATTCAGGTCTTTACCTGAGAAGGACCTTGTGAAATAAAGCTCATGGCTGGCATTAACTCTAAATAACATTAATTTTCAAAACCAAGAAGTGTGCGTGTGTATTTGTCTGTCTGGCCGTGGAGCCTGTGCTCTGTTCTGTTTAGGCCGTTGATTAGATGATGTCCAGAGTGAAGAACAGTGTGCGTGTCCTGCAATGCAGCATCCCTCCTTGCCTGCAGATTAACCTGTGCTTGTTCTATTGCAGAGAGGAAGCCAGGGAACCGGACTCCTGGAGTACCTTGTCTCACACTGTGCACTCGGGGGACTACAGCGTGAAGCACCACCGTGGGCTTGATGTTTACATGCTGACAGCTGCAGCCAAGGAAGGGGAAGCAGCCAACTGGGAGAGTGACATACAGCACCTTCAGATGCACATGCAGAGCCACCAGCACATGGTAAGGAACAGGGTGAGGTGATGAAAGAGATGGAGCTGGCTGGTTGCAGCCTGGCATCTGGGGAGGACTTCATGTGTAGGCACCCTACAGGGATATATTTACCTGTATGTTTTCTCTGGATGTCACTGTCAAACATCCAGGTGGACACGTGACTCTTTTCTTCTCATTTGAGCATGGGGAGGTCTGATAAAGCTGTATTAGGCATCAAGTTTTCTCTCTCAGAAGAGAATCAGGTTCATGGCTGTGCAAGGCTGGCTCTGCTTGGCCTTGTGGGCTCTCTGCTCCCAGCCCTCTGCTTTAGGTTGGGACCCACTTGGATGGGCAAGGAAACCTCTCTGGTGGCTGTCATTATAAGGCAGGTTCTGGAGTGAGGCTGGGTTTGAAGGGAATGAGCACAATGGGTATGTCTCTGTTCAGGGTCAGAGACCCTGAGGGGAAAGTCTCTGGAGCAAGTGATGGAGAAAACAGCCATTTCCTTAGCACCTTAGTGTAGGATGCGGAGGACAAGCCTGCCCTAGCCACATGAAGTGCATGTCCATATTGGTTCCCTCACTGTTCTCCTCTCAGATCTCACAGTAGTTGGTCCCCAGGAGCCATGAGGCTTTGAAAGGGCTTCCTCTCTATGCTTTAGAATCAGTGCCACAGGGTCTTGGTTGGGATGGGAAGGTGAACCAGCAGGTCACTTCTGTGCCCCTTCTCAGAAACGGCTTCATGTCTTGCTCAGGTGGCATCCCCTGTGGGTCTTCCTTCATCAGCTCTATTACAGAGGCTATTTGTGTTCCTTTAAATAGGAAAGGGGAGAATTGTTGTCTGCAAGCAGTGGGCTGGGGGGAGCTTGAGGTGTGGACCACCCTGAGCTGTTTTCACCTTTCCCTGGGTACCTGAGATGTTAATTACTCCTGAACTCAACAGGAGCTGATGGCATGAGTTGCAAACCCAGGCTAACCATGAAATCATTTCCTCTTTCCATCAAAAGACACTAAAGCATGGCTGGCACATCCAGCTCGCTGCTTGTTTGTTCGTGCAAATGCCAGATGGGTACATTTTGCCTGACAATGAAATCAGAAAGAGAGTTTTTCTTTCCAGCGCTGTTTCGCTTCACATCTAATCTGATTTGAATTTGGAAAGCAGCCCTGTAATTATTTCATTTAGGTTCATTTCGGGTCAGTTAAAAGCCAGTTGGCTTCCTTTGGAGATGGCTCTATGTTTCAGTCTCTTGGCAGAGTGATTTCACAGTAAAGGTGCTGGGGCTGCCGTGGACCCTCCCAAGCAAGCATCGCTGTGTCTGTCTGTCCAGCCTGGCTGTGTTGCCTGTGTCTGTCTGATCCTGGCTGGGAACCAGCATCACAGTCTCTGTACTGTGCTGCAGGGTTATAGCTGTCAGACAGCCAGCACACTGTTGGATTCTGTTTGTTTGCCCTTGCAAATAATAGCAGCAGCCTGTGGGTACTGCTGCACGCAGAGCCTTGCATCCCATCTCTGGTGCCACGTGATGGATGGAGATAGCATGCTGCCTGCCTTCGATGCTAAGCTGTCTTTGGTGGCAGCATAAATGGGAGCTGGGTAGCAGGAATATTTTGATAGAAGATTCTTGGCAAACACCAGAAGTATGTTTGGTGGTCAGTGATTCAGTTGTGCCCATCGCTTGCAAACCTCAGAGCATGGAAAGATGAGTAAACACAGTATCCTCAAAGTACCAGGGATGATTTTAACTACTTCCTGTATATGCAATATCCAGAAGTTCCCTGTGATGTATCAATTAACATATTGGCCATTTTAGAATTTGGGGAGAAAAGGGGTGTTTAAGCTGATATTTTTGGCGTGAAATTCTGTTTCCGTGTGCACTTAAAATTTGCTGGGACCTAAGTTAGGCTGCTAGGCTGCATGTGTTTTTGGGGAGTGCTTTTACAAATAGATGCAGAAAGTAACAGAGCTGAAATAGTTCATTAGGGTTTTGCGTTTATGGAGAGTCACAGGCCCTTAAGAGGGAAACCATCATGATATCTGCAAGCTTATGGTGCAGAACCCCAAGTAAATCAAAGGAGCTCTGCAGGGTGTGCACTGAAGGATTGAGATCACTCATTACTTTAAGTAGGCACTTTTTTGTAAGATGTGAACATTGGTAGGCTGGAGAGAGAGAATAAAAAGAGGAGACACTGAAACAAATGAGGGTTCTTAAGTAAAGGTTTGTGACCAGCTATTGAAAGCTTGGGGGTTCCTTGATGAAGCAGGCTCTGGATGGAAAATGCAGATTAGGAATTGAATATGTTGCTACTGCTCCATGATAATGCAGGTAATAATTTGCCGTATGTCAGAATTTTCTGGGTTTTATTTCCATTTAGGAAATAAGTTTTAGATATTTAATTATTTGGGAAGTAAATTTCAGCTATTTAATTATGTATGCAATTATCAGGAACAGATTACATGGTTAGTTCAGTCCTGGTTGGACGTCATCAGCCCATTCCCATGTCTGAAGTAATGTTTTCATCAATATGGACAAAATTGAGCAATACTGATGAGAACTGGGGAGTACCATTGGGCAAGGATCTGAATTTGCTCTTAAGCAGCATTTGCTCAAGCCCTTTGGGACTTGGCAGGTATATATTTGCGTTATTTGGTAGACTAAATTCTGCTGTTTACTGATCTTGAATTTAAGTGCATTCAAGAAATATGACTGCAGCTGTTCAAGGAGCAATTACAAAGATTACAGTTCTCAGTGGCAGCAGATGGTGTCACAAGGGGGTAGAGGGATGAATTTCACCTTCGGGGTGTTCAGGCTGGCTGGTAGGAAAAACTTCTTCATGGGAGGGTGGCGTGCCATGGGAACAGGTTGCCAAGAGAGGTGCTGGTACTTCATCATGGGAGGAGCATCTCTGGGGACTTGGCAAGAGAAAGTCCTGGTTGACCTGATTGCATTGGCGATAGTCCAGCTTCACAAGGAGGCTGGACTTGATGACCTCCAGATGCTCTCCATTCTCTCATTCTAAGAATTTCAGTATTACTGCATAACAAAACCAACCCATAACGTACTTCAGTATGTTTGTAACCCTGTCCCAGGCAGCACGAGGTAGAGGTTCAGGAGCAGCAAGAGTTGCATGGGGTGGGATTATGTAGATATAGATCTTGTATGTGATGGAGGCAGTGTACATGTGTGACAAAGCAAACTAATGTCTTTTTGTTTTGTTTTTGTGATGTTGCAGAGTTTAAGGCAGCATTCAGAGCCTGTGCTGGGAGATTCTGGAGACAGCTGTGTTAAGGGAGCAGGGCCAGCCGGTCACCCGATGACTGCTTCTCAGAGCCTAGAAGAAGTGGCAGGAGAAGGAAGGCAGGAAAGTCCATCCGATCCTGTTCATCTGGACATTGGGCAGCTCTCAGACCTAACCCACCAGGAGGAGAAATGCAACAGCAGGAGTTTGGGAGCTTTAAATGATGTGCCAAATGACTCGCTGAGCCTGGGGGATGCACAGAACCCGGAGTGCTTCTGTGAAAGTAAAAATGTGACGTTGAGTAAAAAGGAAGAGGAGGGGCTGACCTCTGCTGAAGGCTCTGGTACTGTATTGGGTGAGGAGGACTGCGCAGGGAGCCTGTTTGCAAGGGTAAACGGTGCCGTGAATCTTCCGTCCTGTGGAAATACAAATGAGGAAGCTGGAATGACATCTGCTGGAGTTGTTCTGGATCAAGCTGGCTTGTGCGGTAAAGACGGGCCCCATCAGGAAGCACAAGGTGCCGAGGAGCATTCAGCTGCTTCTGTGGTTGAAACTGCAGGTGAAGCCCCAGCTTCCTTGGAGGGCGTGGATGTGGCTATGGGCCAGACTGAGTGCAGGAACTGTGCTGGGGCAGCGGAGAGGGCTGTGGGCCAGCAACAGGCAGAG
This sequence comes from Psittacus erithacus, assembly GCA_009867235.2. NCBI lineage: Eukaryota > Metazoa > Chordata > Aves > Psittaciformes > Psittacidae > Psittacus > Psittacus erithacus. The sequence goes on along the minus strand of WYDI02110703.1, from coordinate 43,878 downwards.
GATGGGAGAGCTGAGGCCGGTGAAAGGAGGACTGCAAACCTAGAACAACAGTTGCCAGCTAAGGAAGAGTCAGACAGCTCTGTTCAGCCCTTACTGAGTGCTTTTAATGGTACTGAGCATGCAGATGGGGAGGATGAAGATGTGGGAGTGGTACCAGCATGTGATGATACGAATGCAGATGCTGGCACTGGAGAGCTCTCTGCTAACCTGTGCAAGACGGTTGATAACAAGGAGACTGGAGCAGACTCATGCACTGATCAAGTAAACAGTGGTTTCTTGGAAAGCCAAGGTGATGCCTATGTCACAGCAAGTCAGGATGTTACCGTGAGTGCTGGGGCAGCATTGCCAGCAGTGAATGGGGTGAAGGTTCCTGCATGTGCATCACAACCTGCTCCTGGTTTGGAAATCAGTGGCAGTGGTAAGAGTGGGGAGCAAGAGCAGGTGGAAGCAGGTTGCATGGATAGGAAATCCAGCTTGCCCTCACTGGAAGACAGTGTAGAAATTGATGGCCCTGATGCTAAACCTGAAAACGATGTTGGTGGATCTAATGAAAGCAATGCAGAAACTGCATGTGGCCAGGAGAGCAGTAAGATCACTGAACATGTGGCTGAAGCAATGGAGGGCAGCAAAGCCCATGAGGAGGAGCCAGTAGGAACTGATACCAGCAGCAGTGGAGATGGAGGAAGCGCAGATTCTTCAGGCGAAGGTCAGGAAGTTGCTAGCGGTTGCCCTTGTGCTGATCAAACTGTTGTTAAAGATGAAATGGGTGACAGCTTCAAACCGGATGCTGCTCAAGAGAGCAAACAAGAGCCTGCATCGCTCCCTCTGGAGGATGCAAGCACGTGCCTGACAGAAAAACAGCCTGCACAAACTGGGATAGCAGAAACTACTTTGGAGCAGGAGGGGCTGAATGGCGAGATGGAATCACCCAGAGGAGAGGGACCCTCTGTGAGTCAGGAGGAAGATGCTGCAGTGGCACCTCTCAGGGAAGAGGCAGCTCTGCAAGGTAATGACCCTGGATTAGCTCCGTGTGCCAAGGGCGCAGACTGTGCAGAGGATAATTTAGTGGGCACACCCTCTGCAATTCACGTTGGAGAGCCTCAACAAAACCAGGAAGCAGTGGCGGCAGTGGCAGGCTCGGCCTGGCAGCACGGTGGGGAGCATGGCAGCGTAGCTGCTGTTGCTGGGTGGCCTGGGGACCATGCAGGGGATGAGAGGTCTCCAGAGCACAGCCTCTCACAGCAGGCTGAAGGAGGCAAAGCTGAGCCCGAGCAGGAGGCTTGTGCAAGTGGCAGGGAACAGGTTTTGCTGGAGGAATTTATTGCTGTGAAACCCTCTGTCTGCAGTAAGGGGGGGCCTGTGGCAAGCAGCAGTGATGTCGATGCTGGACTGAAAGGGGCAGTCTGTGCTGAAGTGTGCAAGGCTGGGGCAGTGGGTGCAGGAGAAGGCATCATGCATGGACCTGCATCAGCAGGTGAGTCACCGGGTGTGGAGAGCAGCCCTGGTCCAGATACAGCACTGAACCAGGAACATGATCCTGGTCAAACCCTACAACAAACCTCCCTGTGCAGCGGCACCCCCGAGTTAAAGGATGCTTCAGAAATGGGAGCCCCGAGCGATGCCTGTGAGGGTAAGGAAGTGTTAAGGCCGGTGACAATGCCTCCTATTGCAGCGTATCCAGAAGAGCAGGAGGATAAGGAAAGTGTGCTTCCCCGGGCAGCGCTTCAGCCCATTGCAGAGGAGCCCACGTGTGACAGTGACTCCAGCACCGACACTTTTTGTCCTGTCAGCGAGATAGATGCTGGTCCTGCTGCAGAAGCAGCTCAGGGGGAGGTCTCAGCTGAGCCCAATGGAGAGCAAAGCCAAGCTGCACCTGCATCGCCCTTCTCACCGTGTTCGTGCCGTTTACGTGCTGTTGAGTCACTGGAAAATGTGGGAGTGAGGAGTTTGGTTTCGGCAGATGGTGGCTCGTCTCCGGATAAAGGTCCTAAAATGGTGAAAAGTTTTGATGCAGTGGTTTTTGCAGCAGAGACACCTTGTTCCCCTGAATTACCAGCCACAGAGAAAGCGTGGCTTGAGCCCCAGGCTACAGTGGATGTGGGAGCCAGCCTTAATGGAGAAATGGATGCAAGTTCCTCGACAAAGAAGAGGAATGGCAGCCCAGCAGTGCAACAAGCTGAGCCTGTTACAGGTAGGAGAAATCAGTTGGCTTCCTACCTTTTTAGTTTTCCCTTTGTAGGTGTGCCTCTAGTGTTTGAGCAGCAAAGGAAGGGAAGTAAGAGCAGGAGGCCTGCCTTGCAGGGGAAGTGTAGGTGTTAGGGTTTTTTCTTCTGAGAAGGAAGAAATCTGAAGTTAGAACTTCCTGTTCATGTTGCTTGGCTGGCACTGGAGGTAAGGGCAGGCCATCATCTCCTGTGAATTTGTGTAGCATTTCTAGCGCGTGAATCCTCCCTGGAGAAGGAATGAATGGGAGGGAGCTATTTGGATCACTGTATCTTCAGGTTACAAGCTTTCACACCAGGCATGAGGGTTGATTTGCTTAGCTTATCCCTTTGCTTCTCCCCTTTACTTTTGCTCATGTGGAGTCAGAGGGTACAGCAGCTTGCTGTCGCGTTTCCTTTGCTTGTCTACTTGAAGCAGCTGCCAGTGTCCTTCTGAACTGCACAAAAGCACTTCCCAATTGACGGCATTAGGTCATTTCAACCAGCGAGCCCTACCCCCCCGCTGCCTTTTCCGGCCTGGGAGGCTTTTTTTGCCGGGCAGAGCAGCCAGTGGTGTTTTCTGCTGCGTTCAAAGCAGCGCTGGAGCTCGGATGATGAGTTCTGCCCGCTGCTGGGGAACGGGACCAGTGTTCCCTGCGCATGAGTGGTGGGATTTGAAGGGCAGCGTAGACGCCTTGTGCAACAGGAGCTAATAGAAAACATCACCAGGTAACTGCAAAAAGGGGTAAATTAAAGAGGAGTGGGTTTGTTGCTCCAGCCTGGGATTAAATCAGAGGTGAATTTGATGCTGGAGCATGGAGCTAATCTGATCTCTATATTCCACCTGTTCAGGCAGCTGTTAAATGGAAGCAGCTGAACTTTTTCAGTTCCTATTTTTTGTCTTTGCTATGAGAAAATGATTCAGTGCCTCTTGCTTTCCGTGCACCAACCAAACAATGTTTAAATGATTAAAATGAACTCTGATATAAATCATGAGGTTGTAAAGCTATAAAGCTGTTTCACTGCTTTCATGCTGAGAGCTGTTTCTTCAGTCTAAATACAGTATGGGGTGATGGCAGAGGATTTGTTCTGATACATGATAGCAGAATAACTGGGGGCAGGGGAAGGGATTACATGGGGGGACAGGGGTGGGTTCAGCAAACCCCTTTTGTGTTGAGTTCAGTAGTTTTAGGAAGTTTATATGTCAGGAGGTCAATAGTAAACATTATTCAGGAGGTCATTAGTAAATAAGTAGGAGGATTTAAAGGTGGATTAGAAAGCTGTTTTCAGATAGAATGTATTTCAGTGCTGTGACAGTTCAACAGTTCAATGGGATGGGAGTGGATGTCAGTCAATACCTAGCAGGGCCCCTTCTGGGAGCCTCCCATGATGCTGGGTTCTTCCATACCGTCCAAGTCTGTATCTCTGACTGGATTCTTGGAGACATGATGCTGGCTAGGTGAGGTTTTAAAAGGAGAAGGGACTAAGCATTCCAATAAGGTAGTGACTGAAGGACAGAAGTAACACTAAGGAATCATTCTGTGTTAGGGTATGGAAAAGAGGGGGGGAAAGGAGGTGATGCTGTTACTGATTTAAAGTAAAATGGCTTAGAATATAACAGTCTGACCTTTCCATAAGGAAGAATTGTTTATTTGCAATGCGATTTCAGCTGGAATATCTTCTCTTGAAGACCTCAGGCAAAATGTTAGGGTAGCCCAAATAATACTAGCTTAAAGCAGAGACAAGTGACTGGTATGAATCCAGGCTCACTATTTGAAACATTTCAGAAACTCACCTCCTATAAGGCAGCATCTAGAACTCTGATATGGCAGTAATTCAAGAGAATAGATTTATTGCTTATTATTACTGCTGTGTGCATTCTTCATGTTGATGTCAAAGCTTTGGGTAGTGCATTCTATGTACTAGCTCAATGCAATTCTTTGCGTAAGTTGTTCTTTGCTGTGTCAATGCCGGAGAGTTTTTCCTGCAGCCTGGGACTGTACAGGGTGTTTTGTAGCCATGCAGGAGTCATCAGTGCTCAGAATGAATCAGATCTTTTTACAGTAGACTACAATAAAGCCTTCCCAAAGGAAGGGTAGGTCACAAGGCTGTTTCTCAGGAACATGTATGGTCAGAGGGCTCTATTGTCATGCTGTTTTATCAGAGATGTAACTGGCTGATAGTTGCTGGTGCCATTACTCCAAATCAGTGAGGGTTTTTTAATTTCTTATTTGTATTGTCGGATTGCTTTCAAATATGTACCTGTTTCTCTCGTTGCCTTCACTTAGTTTCAGCTTACCTCCAAAACAGAGACTTCAAAGGACTAATTTCCTTATTCAGCCCAGTATCTAGGGACTGGTCGCAGCGCTGAAGGGAAGCCATGAAGCTGGAAGGTCCTACTTATATAAGGCAGCTCCTCACGCTCTTAGCTGTAGACTCAGAACTGCTGAGTAATGGGTTCTGCGAGCACATTATTTGCAAGTCAGGCAGATAAATGCTACTCATTAAAAAAGCTGGCAGTTAGGATATGAAATCATACCACAGTAGGCAGGCTGGGTGGGAAGAGATGGTGTGTGTTTATGCTGACAAAGCACCTCGGAGTAGATGCAGCTTCTGAGGAGAAAGCGACCCCAGCAAGGTTTGATTGTATGGTTGGGGTTTGGCATCTTAAATTAAGAGTTACTATAATCAGTGCTCCCTAGCTCTGCTCCTGGGAGAGATATCCCTAGTGTGTCTCTTGTAGATCTCAGCATTTAAAGAAAATGTTCATTGCCAGATAGAATAATAGCATATCATTTTGAGGTTTATCAGTCTTCACCTCATCTCATCATGGCATTTTCCCTATGGAAAACCACTTACTCCAACTTCCTTCCTCTGTTAGAGTAGCAGGATAAACCGGTAACATGTCATTAATGATATCACACATACAGTAAGGTTCTCTATGCCCAGAGAGACATCTACAATAGCATTATGGTGCTTTTTGTTTGAAATAGAAGTTTAGGAAGAAGTGGCAGAGTGCAAAAAATCACCCCCTTGAATTTCATCCTGAGGATGTATCTTCATTCTCCAGCTCTTACCCAGCCTGGTGTATCACTACATCACTTGCTTCTCTCTTAAGTGCATAAGAGGTTTCGTCCTAGTGTGTTCTGTCTTTGCACCAAGATCTAAACCATCACGGCATTGCTGTGACCCTGAGCAGATCTCCACATGACCATAATCTCTGCTTTGCCAATAAACAGGACTCAGAAATATGTAGCATAACCTCTGATTTCTGAGAGTCTGCCCGCAAACCCATCTAATTGAGACAAAATCTTACCTGTTTGACTTAATGATGTTGGATTAGTTCGTCAATGGAAGATTGCAAAACCAGGTGGTCCCAAAATCAAGGGTAGACTTTAAAACCATTGGTGACAGTTGTTACAGCAATGTCCCTGTGAAGCTGGGAGGCTTCTCTTGCTAAATCCCTGAATGGGTAAGCTCACCGCAAGCATACATTGCCCGTAAGAAGGTGTTGTCATCCATCCAGTGTTTGTTTTTAGTAGAAACAAGAGAGGGAGCAGGGTTAGAGAGGGCTTAACCCTCACACAGCCACTCTCCATCTGTGTGGCTTTGGTCAACTCGCTTTACTCCTCTCAAAGTATTCTGTGTGTTGTGAGAGTCATTAGCTTAGGGTTGAAACAGCATTAAGACATTGACTTCATGCAGGAAAAGGTACACAGAAGGGAACCCCAGGGGGATGATGACTAAGGAAAGCTTTGGGCAGAGAAAGCAGCTGGGACATGATGTTTGTACCACTGTTGTGGTGACACCATCAGGAAGGAGAAAATGAGCTGGGACTTCCTAATCCAGGGACCTAATAGTGATCCTTGAGATAGTGCAGGTGAATTTTTGAAGCTAGCGGTTTATTTTTCCTTCCAACACTTCAGATACCTGTTAAGAGAAGGCAAGGCTGGTTTCTTGCGTTATCTTTGAGTTATGCGAAGAAGAAGAGCAGCAAAAATTTTGGTCCTTTAGCTAAACAAATGAGAGCCAAGAAAATACATGGGCAAATACATAGGGATGTGCTCAGCCTCACCTAGAGCTTTTCAGGAGGTTTACCCTGTGCTTGCTGCTGTTTCGTAGTTTCCTTCAGTCCCAGACACGATAGTTGCTAAAACTAATAACAAACAAGCAGCGAAGTCAGGAATGAAACCAGATGTTGGAGTCAAATGGGCTTGTTGAAGGGATTTTGGGACTGGGTTTTCTCTTTCCTTTCTTTGAGACTGGTTTGAATAAACAGAAGAAGATCAGCGGTGCTGAAAGGAGTTTGTTTTTCAATTGCCTGTGTAAACCCTCTGTTTTCACAGGGAACTTGGAAATGAAAACTGAAGACGAGGTGGATATTCTGAAGAACCACGAGGAGCGTGCAGTCCGTGAGGCAGCGGTGAGTGCCACTGATGTCTTACGTGTCACCTTGCCTTTTTCTGTGCTCTTTAAAGAGCTGCCACCACTGCTGAGGCAGGCTGCATAACGCGTTTCCTTTCTGTAGCATTTGCAAAGCTGAGCGTCGCCCATCACCCTGATGTTGTTTTAGCCTTTTAAAAATAGTCTGGGCTTTTTTAGACCTCGTGTTTTTCAACCACTGCATTAAGCCCCATTCGTCTCAGTTGGTGACAGAGAGATTGACCCAAGAGGTTCCTCCTGAGGCAGGGCTGTACCAAGGTTTGTGTATTATTTGACAAAAGCCATGCCCTGTAATGCACTTGGGGTTAAAGATGCTGTGTGGGGACTGGCAGCACCTTCGAGGTCCCCGCATACAGCTGCTGCCCATGTGGTCCTGGAGAGTGTCTCCATCCCTTTTCGTGCATTGCCCATCTGTGGCTGTGGTCAGTGTTTGCGTGTGCACAGACTCTGAGGTCTAAAGGCGTCACGGGCTGAGAGCATGAGTGCCTTTGCTGGAAATGAAATTAATAGTGGGAAGACATCCAGGGATTAAATGTGGGGGGACACTCTCTATTCCTCATGTTGGTGAAACAGTGTAAAAAAGTCATGCCAGGGATCAAAAATCAATTGATTACCTGTGCTTGGCCATATTTAAAGTCTGTCTAGAATAAAAATGTGAATATTGTGGTTGACAGGAACATAATTTTGCTTTAAAGCACCCCTGATACATATCTGCTTTATCAAGAGCAGGGGTTTTTTGTCTTGTCTTTCCGAGCTGCATTTGCATTTGCTCCGATGTTTATATATAGTTTCTTGTTCCTGAAGAAGAAAGTGTTTTATAAATGCCAAGTTGTCAGTGCACGTTGCTGCTGAGCAGCTGTGTTTGTGTGTTAGCGTACCATTATGAAGCTGTTAAAAGAGAAAATACTGCGGGGATGAGCTAACATTGCAGGGTGGAGCACCAAAAAACTTTGCTCATCCCACAGTAAAGCTCTTTGGGCGGCAGAAGAGCCTTGCCAAAGCTTGTAATAAAATCAGGTTTATTATGTTTTTAACAAGTTAAGGCTTCATTTCTGTAGCTGTTAGCTGGGTGAGTTAGCCAGTGACTAGAGCAAGTAACTTTCCAAGCTAAAGTTTCTGCTGTCTGATAAGTAAGTCTTTCATTACTGGAGTGCATTAGTGCAAAGATGCTGATGATTTTATTTTACGAACCCTTTAATAAAGATAATTTTCATGACTAATACTTAGGTATCTAGCAGTAAAGTGCGATATCTTTAGAAAATGCAAATCAGGGCGCTGTCTTTTTCTTTCAAACAAGGGGGAAAAAAATGGAACATATTGAATTTGGCTTCCATTTTGCATGTTTTACAGGCATTTGGATTTTGTGTGTGCTTGCCTCTCTCCTTCCTCTCCCTCCCATCCCATCAACCACCTCTTTAGAAATCTGGCTTTTCTGGTGCAGGAATGGGAGTGCCAGGGGAATGGAAAGTTTGCTGCAGGACTGACAGGGTTTCCTGTTGCTAAGTTCAACAGAAACAACATAACAACTGCACTATATTAAGGTCACTTAAAAAAAAATACGTATCAGTGGAAGACTTATAAATAGAGCTTAATTCACACGTGTAGGTTAGGCAGGGAGCTGGCTGCTGAAAGCCGTCACAAAGTGTGCATCTCCTGCCACGTCCTGTCTCTGCTTTATTTAGTGCTGGTTCTTTCTATAGCCAGAAGTCTTTCAGGTGCTCATTGCCTTTTCATTACAGAGCCATTTTGTGGTTAGTAAAAGTGGTTTTCTTAACTGGTTGCAAATAGAACTGTTATTGCATGTACCTGGTCAGGGGTTCGGCAGTCTCGGGGGGGCTGACAGCAACTTTGGACCTGGGAAACTGCATTAACTCATGGTTTGTGGGTGAGGATTTTGCATTGCTGTCCATTTTAATAAACATGCAATGGGGAAAGCTGTGGATTATTAAAATATGCATGGTTTGGAGCTTAAAAAGTGCAATTTCTTTTGTGTGTATATATATATAGTGCAGTCAGACTGGGTGACAGTAAGTTTGAGCACACTGGAAAGGGGAAAATTGCTTCT